>JAJJLU010000965.1:0-13119 GCA_023807065.1 Isotricha intestinalis
CCCCAATCCCCAATCCCCATCCCCATATATATTGGTTTTTTATAATTTTTAATTGAGTTTGATTTAATTTATTAAAAACCCTATAACCTAAGAAATTATTTTTGTAAATGTTACTCCTGAAATTTAAATTAATTTATTGAAAAAAGGAATAAATGTAAATAGGGAAATAATCGAGATATTAAGGAAAATAATATTAAACATTTAATTAAATTTTTTAATAACTGATTTTATATTGCTAAGACATTTAATTGAAAGATTATCAATTGATTTAATGATAAAGGATATGTGAAATATAAACCAAATCTAACATTTGATTAAAGATTTAATTTGAAAAATATATAATTAATCACTCAGTTTATGATTAAAAGTTTATTTTTTTTCTTTTATTAAATTTAAAAAAGTTTATTCATTATTTTTAAAAAAAAATATTCTCAAAAAAATATTAATAAGAAGAACCATAACCAAATTTATTATTAGAAATAACTTTTTTTTCTTCATTTTTTACCATATTATATAAAGCTTCAGTACTTTGAACAATTTTATTATAAGCAGAGTCAGAATCATTTAAAATTTTTTCATAAACACTTAAAACTGCATTTTTTTGTTCAATAGATTGATTTATTCTTTCTAATTCATCAATAAATGAATTTAATTTTTCTTGAATTTTCATTTTTATATTTTCTCCATTTTCTATATCTTTATTAATTAATTCTCTTTGAGTTTTTAAATTATTTAATGTTCTAATAAGATCTTCCATTGTTTCTGATATATCTGGAAATGATAAGGAAGTCTATTTATATTATAAAGTTATTTGAATTTTACTTTCATTTTAATATTTTTTTATTCTTTATTTTTTTTTAATTTTTATTTGTTTTTAGTATGAATAAAATTTATTCTAAAGATAAATATAAAAGAAATAAATTTATTTTCTTATATTATATTTAAAAAATATAATTTTTGAGGTATTAATATGCTTAAAAATTTATTCAAAAAATTAAATAAAATATGTTTACAAATCAATTTTTAGATGATAATGAATATTATGAAATTTATAATTGGGTTGATAATTATAATTTATCAAAAACAAGAAAAAATATTAATAGAGATTTTTCTGATGGAACATGTTATGCAGAAATTATTAAAAAAAATATTCCTTCTATTATTCAAATTCATAATTATATTCCTACTGAAAATCATAAACAAAAATTAGAAAATTGGAATTTATTAAATAATAAAGTTTTAAAAAAATTAGGATTTAAAATAAAAAATGAAGATATTGAAGGAATAATTTCTAGTAAACCTTATTTTATTGAAAAAGCTTTAAAAATTTTAAAAATTAAAATTGAAGAATTTAAAAAAAAATCTATTGACAATAATAAAAATTTAAATGAAAATTCTATTAATAATATTTTAAATGAACCTTTAACTAAAGAAATATTTTATAAAAAAGAATTATTATCCAAAGAAGAAGAAATAAAAAAAATAAAAATTCAAATAAAAGTATATTATTTATATATAATATAATTTTAGGAAGCAGAAGAAACATTAAAAAAATTAAATGAAGAAAACAAAGAATTAAAAGACTTAAAAAAATCAATTGAAAAATAATAAAAACTTAACAATATAAACGAAATAATGAAACAAAAATATAAAAATATCACTTTAAAAATAAGACTCGAAATAATAAAGAATTTAAAAAAAAATTAAATAAATAAAATAAAACCAACAAAATTTAAATTTTTTATTTTATAATAAAATGGAACTTCAAATAATTTTAGAAAACTTCAACAAAACGTATTCTGTAGGAGATTCAATAACAGGAACAATTCAAATAAAAAACCGTCGTAATGATTTAAAATACAATTTAATAATTTACTTACAAGGAACATATATATTATCAAATCGTAAATCTCAGCCACCAACAAAAATAAAAGAAACCTTTTTAAAAAAAGATTTAAAAATAATATCAGAAGGAACATTAGAAAAATCTAATAATCCATCATCAATTTATTTTAAATTTCCTTTAATACCAGAATCAAATGATAATTACTATGAAAGTTATCATGGTGTTGTAATATCAATTATTTATGAATTATCATGTAATTTACAAGTAATAAATTCAAATGAAAATTATAATTCTGAGAAAGTAAAAATTAACATTAATGTTCCTGGAATGGGAATTAATAATAATTTTGGTTGTAAATTAGTTCCTTATTATTTTAATTTAAATAATAAAAATATGGAAAATAATCAATTACAAAATAAAAGTTTACCTGATTTTAATATTGAATGTTTTATTAATAATATTAATTGTAATTTTGATAAACCTTTTGATGGTTATATTATTATTCATAATTGTAATGTTGAAATTAAAAGTATTGAATTACAATTTTTAAGACATGAAGAAACAGTAATTAATAATGTTAATATTAATGAAACTAGTGAAATTCAAAATTTACAAATTGGAGATGGTGATGTTAATAAAAATATTGAAATTCCTTTATTTATGATTTTTCCTAAAACTTTTTCTTGTGCAACTTTAAATAATAATAAAGTTAAAATTAGTTTTGAAATGAATGTTATGGTTGTTTTAGTTGATGGAGTTATTATAATGGATAATTTCCCTGTTAATTTGTGGAGAGGATAATTCTTTTTTAATAGAACAAAAATAATTAAATTTAAAATATGAAAATTATAAAATTAATTATTAAATATTTTTACTGATTTTCATAAACAAAATTATTATTTCATAATATATATGGAAAATATTTTTATTGATATGATTTTTAAAAAAATAATAAAAATTATTAAAAGATAAGTATATACTTATTATAAAATATTTATCTAACAATTCATTAAATCAAAAAATGTATAATATAACGAATTATCATTTATTTTTTGGAGAATAATTTTTTTTCCTTTTTTTTCTATTTTTTAAACCAGTGTTAATTTCATTATCAAATTTTACATTTTTATAATTTGTTTTTTCTATTTTAATTTCAACTTCATCATTAATAATATTATTATTATTTTTATTATTCATAATATTTTTATTTAATTTTTGACTAAAATAATCATCGAACATTTTTTTATTAAATTTTATATCTTCATATTTCATAATTAACCATTTAATATTTTCAGGTATTTCATCAATTAATTTTTCTTTTAAATCAATTATATTTTTATTTTCATTAAAAATAAAATCTTTAATTTTAATTTCAAAAGTATTTAAAAAAATTTCATCAAATCTATTTTCCTCATTAAATATTTCATTATTAATTTTTAAAGGATCAATTTCAATTGGCGAATTAACAACATTTATATTATTAATATAATCCATAATATTATATAAATGAATATTATCTTTATTTGTATTTATTAATTTTATTGTTTGATTTATTGAATTATTTCCTAATAAAATATTTTCTAAAGTAATATTACATTCTGGAATTATTTTATTTTTTATCATTTCTGGTGTTAAAATCCAATGAGGAAAACTATTTTTATATTCATTATCTTCAATTTTATCTTTTATATATGTAAAAATAAATTTTTTTAAATTAATTGTAATTGAATCAAATTTATATATATTAAAATAATTCTCAAATAAATTTTTTTTTTTTTCTTCTTTTATTTTTAATTCATTAATAAAGCAAATAAATACAAATTTAATATTTGAATTTGGATTTTTAAAATGTTTAAATATTAAAATATCAAAATGAGAATTAATTATATTTACTTTTAATTCTTTTTCTTTTTTATTCTTTAAATTAATTTTTTTATCTAAAATAACATATAAAAAGCCAGTATCATCATAAATAATTGGTAGATTATTTAAAAAAGTTAAATTAATTTCAAAAGATTCATGATCATAGGAATTAAAATTTCCATTAATAAACTCTTCTATTTTTTCTTTTAATGACATTTTATAAATTAAAAAGAAAAATAAATAATTAATTAAAAATTAAAACATTTTTTATTAAAACATTTTTTATATCAAAAAATGTTTGATCCAAGTTTATCAGAATCAAGAGTTTTTCCAAAAATAATAATAGGAAATTTTTATGAAGATCCAAATTTAATCAAAAGAAACTTAAATTTACTTCCAGTGGAAAAAATATTAGATAAAGCAGAAGCTTCTTTTTCAGAACCAAATAAAAATTTAATTGGAATATTTATTATAACAAATTTCAGAGCAATATTTAAATTTGAAGATGAAATAAATGAGAAAAAATATAATATACCAGAAGATTATTTCAAATTTCCTTTAATAAATATTATTAAAGTAGAAAAAATTGATGATAAAAAAATTTCCTTTGATGCTTATCCAATAGAAATTACTTTAAGGGATACAAGACAACTTCGTTTTCATATTTGGGCAAAAAATGCAAATAATTCATTTTATTATAATTTAAGTGATTTAAGTACATTCAAAAGGAAAGAAGATTTATATAAATTTTCAGAAGAATATAATAATTATTTAAAAGAGAATCCAAATTATTTTAATGGATGGGATATTTATTCTCCAGAGGAAGAATATAAAAGGCAAGGAATAACAGAAAAGAATAATTTAAATTTGAAAATAACAAAAAAAAATGAGAATTATCTATTATGTTCAACATATCCTAAAATATTAGTAGAACCATCTTCAATGTCAGATATTGAATTGGAAAATGCATCTAAATATAGAACAAAAAATAGATTACCAGTATTAAGTTATTATTATAAGGGAGAGAATAATAATAACACAAATAATAATAAAATAGTTACTCCATCAATATGGAGATCATCTCAAACAAAAACAGGAGTAATGGGAATTAGAAAGAATGATGAAGATATTAAATTATTAGAAAGTATGATATCATTAACATCTCAATTATATATATTTGATGCAAGACCTTATTATAATGCTTTAGCAAATAGAGTTAATGGAGGAGGATTTGAAAATACAAAACATTATTCAAATGTATCTTTAAATTTTTGTGAAATAGAAAATATTCACAAAGCAAGAAATTCTTTAAAAAATTTATATCAAATATGTTTAAATAATAAATTAATGACAAATATAAAATTTTGGTCTCAAATAGAAAATACAGGATGGTTTGAATTCATATATAAATTACTATATTTTTCAAATGAAATAAGTAAAACATTACAGAAAAAAAATTGTGTATTAATTCATTGTTCTGATGGTTGGGATAGATCATCTCAATTAATAACATTAAGTCAAATATTAATAGATCCATATTTTAGAACTTTCAAAGGATTTGCAGTATTAATTGAAAAAGATTGGTTAAGTTTTGGACATCAATTCGCAAAAAGAGGAGGAATAAATTTAAAGGATGAAGAAGAAAATCAAATTTCTCCTATTTTCTTACAATTTTTAGATTGTGTTCATCAATTAATTATTCAATTTCCTAATTCTTTTGAATTTAATAATGATTTATTATTGTTTTTAGCTAAGAAATATAATAGTAATTTATATGGTACTTTTATGTTTGATTCTGAAAAAGAAAGATTTGAAAAAAATGCTAAAAATAAAACAGTATCTGTTTGGAGTGATGTTTTTATGAATATTTCAAAATATAAAAATATCTTTTATGATCCTTATTCTAGTAAAATTTTATTTCCTAATTATTGCTATTATAAAATTAAATTATGGAAAGAATTCTTTTTGGAAAATAATATTTATGTTGATAAAGAGAAATTCCATATTAGCGATTTAGATACTGGAATTACTTTTACTAATTATTTAATGTTTTTTGATTATATTAAAAAAAGAGATGTTGCTAATTTTATGAATCAACAAGTTAAATATGAAGAGATGTTTAAAGTTGTTAGAGATGTTGTTGAAAAGATTAAAGATAATAATGATTTTTGTGAACAATTAAGTGATGATAGTAAAAAAACCTTAGAAATTTTAAAGAAACAAATTGAAGAAATTAAAATTAAAGAAAAAGAAGAACTAAATGAAATGAAAGATAATAATGATGATTTTGACCAGTAAATGTTTTATTTTTTTTAAATAAATAGAAGATTTTTTTTAAGTTAAATTTTTTTTTTTTCTTATTTGTTTTTGAAGTATTCGTTTTCGTATTCATCATCTTTTTATATATCTTTATTTTCATCTTCCAATTCAATTTTTTTATATCATTTATTTCCTCCTTTTTCTTATTTCATAATATTCTTCCATATATATTATTCGACATTTAACTTCAAATTTTTCATTAACACATTCATATAATCATAAAAAATAATTTATTGATTCATTTGAATTGTTTCCTTTCATTATATTTTATTCATTCAAAATTTAAAAATAAAAAATATTAATTTAATTTAAAAAATTTAAATGTCATCAAATGTATATAATTCTAATTACCAAGATAATTATCTTCCTTCACTAGAATCCTTATTAAATAATCAAAATTGGAATAACACTCCAGATATAATAAAAGTAACAATTCAAACATTAAATGATAAAATAATTTCATTAAATGATAAATTAAATAATCTTGAAAGTGAAATAGGAAATAAAATATCAAAAAATGAATTCCAAAATAATATCAATTCAAAAGTAGATATGTCTGAATATATAAAAACAATAACAAATTTAACAAAAAATATTCAAAATTACCCTTCAATGGAATATGTAAAATATATTGAAGAGGATAAATTATCTAAAAGTGATTTTAATAATATAATAAAAGAATATACTTTAAATAAAGATATGAAAAATATTTTAGAGAATTCGAATTTAAAAAATATAAATGAATTATCTTCAAATTTAAATTCTCAAATGGATAATTTTACAAGAGAAATAAATAAAAAATTAAATGTAATTCCCACAATGAATGATATAAAAAAAATAAATCAAACATTAACTTTAAAAGCAAATATAACAGATTTAAATAATATTTTATCAACAAAAGTAAATAAAGATGAAATAATAAATATTTTAAGAACAAAATGTGATAAAAAAGAATTTGAAAATCAAATAAAAAAAAAAATAGATATAACAGAATATAATGAATTAATAAATATTTTAAATTCTAAAGTAAATTATGAACAAATTGAAGAAATAAAAATAAATTTATTAAATAAATTAGATAAAAATTCTTTTAATCAATTTTCTGATTTAATTAATAATAAATTGGATGTTAAAGATTTTAATTCTTTTATTGAATGTGAATATAAAAATTATATTAAAGAAAATAATAATAAAGTAAAAGAAATTGATGAAGATATCGATAGATTAATTAATAATATTAAAATACAATTTAATAATGTTAATAATGTAATTTCTAAAATTGATAATGATAAAATAGGAAAAAATACTTTTGATGAGTTAATAAAACAATTTCAAAATAAATTTGATAAAAAAGATTTTTTTTTAGAATTCAATCAATTTAAATTAGATATTAATGATAAAATAAGTGAAATGAAAAATTATAGTGATAAAAATAAAAGTCTCTTTGAAGAAATGTTAAATACAAAAATTGATGAAGTTATTTGTTCTTTAAATAAAAAAATTGAAGGTTTAAATTTTGATTTTCAAAAATTAAATTGTCATTTTAATAATATTAGTTTAAATTTAGATGGACAAAATAAAATTTTAGAAGATTTAATAAATAAAATTTCTATTTTTGAAAATGAAAATGAAAATAAATTTTGTCAATTATATGAAATAATTAAATCAAAATTAAATATTAAAGATTATACTGAGATTACAAATTGTTTAGAAGAAAATATAAAAAATGAAATTATTAAAGGATTACAAAATAAAGCAACTTTTAAAGATTTAGAAATGTTATTTAATAATATTCAAAAAGATACAAATGAAAAATTATTATCTCATGAAAATGAGATTAAGAAAAATATAAATAAATTAGAAAATATGATATCAAGTAAAAATTAAATAATACCTTTTTTTAATGTTATAAGAATTCAAATGTATAATGTATTTATTTTATTATGATATTTATCCTTTTTTTTCAATTTCTTTTTAAATATTTTTTAATTTTAATGAATAAAAAAATAATTATTTTTATATTGACTTTATAAATATCATGTATATCATAACTTCATATCTTTTTTTCCAAAAGTAATGATTACTAGAATTAATGAAGTTAATAAATTGCTGAGAAATATAAGATGAACTTTCCCTATTTAAATCTATAATGAATTTTAATTTGTTTATCATCAATTTCTTCTCTCCTATAAAAATAGATTTTTTGTCTGGGGAAATAATATTATAATTATCTGAAGTATGATATTCTTTCTTTTTGAACATTTGGAATAAACTTGAATCACTTAAATATTAGTGAATTTATAATGTTCAATTGCTAGTTTTTATTGTACATGCTTTTTCTCTTTTGATATTCTATTTTCTGTTAATTCAACATTTCTTGATTTGTTTTTTTTTATATAATTTTCAATTGTATTACAGACAACTTAAACATTATGGTAAAAAATTTGAGCGTAAATTTTTTATTTCTTTGAATTAATAAAGGTTCTTCTACAATCGAAATTTTTGTAAAAATTTTTATTTTATTTTGTTTTTTAAGTCACTTATATATCTTTTCCATTTTGTAATAATGTTATAACATATGATTCTCTTTCTTTATTTATTATATAATTTTATATTGTTTTTAAGGGTTTTTTTGGGTATAATACAAAGAAATAAATATTAAATTATATATATATAATATTTAACAAATATTTTTTAATTTTGTAAGTTACAATTAAACAGTTTTTACCACATTAACAAAAAGAAAAAATCTAATAAACAAATAAATTATTTTTGTAAGCATACATATGAATAAAACTTAATTAAAATCCTTCATATATATAATGATAATACTTTCCATAAATTTGATCATTAACAAAAACATTATATTTCAAAATATTTAAAAAATTAATTTCTAAATCACTTAATTCTTTTTTGGAAACACCAGAAATTAAAGAATAATATTCATAAGAATAAATATTATCTTCATTGAATTTACTACTAATTAATATACTAGTAAAAATTATTCGATGAATATTATATTCTGTTAAAATTAATTTTGCTTCACAACAAAATCTATCAATTAATATTAAAGAAATTATTAAAGTTGAATCTTCAGGATGTAAATATTTATATATTCTTTTTAAATAATCATATAGTTTAATTTCTGGCTTTTCATTTGAAGAAAAAAACATTTTTGATTGTTGTTTTACATTTTTTTTATATGATTTTAAATTTTTTTTATTTTCTTCTATTATTTTTTCGATGATATTATTGATCGAAAAAATTAAAAAATTATATTCTGTTATTATATTTGCCTTTTTTATTATTGGAATTTCATATTCTTCTGCTGATGAAAGTTCACTTATTAAAGACTCTGACATTTATAAAATAAAAAAATATAAAATCATATTTTATTTATTTTAAAAATAAAAAATTAAATATGAGAAAAATAGATTAAATTAGTTCTAACATATTTATTTTTGGTTTCAACAATTAATTATCTTTTAATAAATTATAGCAATGATAATAAAAAACATTTATATTTTTCCTTACTAAATGAAATTTTTGGAATATTCAAAAATAAATACTGTAGATTTTCATTTATTTTTATATTAAATAAAAATATTATCTTTGATATTATATTTTTGGAAAAATATTTTAAAGAATTGAAAAGATTTTTATCCTGATAATTTTCATACATATTTTCAAGGGATAGTCACTGTCTTATTATTAATTGATTTAATTATTATTAATCATGAAAATAATACTTAGAACAATAAATAGTTTTTATTTTAAGTTTATTTTTTTGTTATAATTAACTGTTTTCCAAAAGAAATTTGAATAAATATTATCCTTATTCTTTTTGGGAAAAACATTTTTAATCAAGAGTAATTTATTCTTTAATTATTTATATGATTGTTAATTTCTAGTTTCATATTTATTTTTTCAAAATTAATAATGATAAAATTAATAAGAGAAATAGAAGAAATTAATGATATACTAAATGATAATAGTGAAACAAAATTGTAATTTCAATAAATTCAATTAATTAATTTTTAATAAAGTTTAATTATATAATTTTCAATTTTTATATTTATAATTTAATTTACTTTTTAAATTAATTTTGATTTAATTTTTATTGATTCTCTATTTTTCTTCATATAAAAGCATAAATGATAATTATCTAAATTTTCTTTTATATATGAAATATTTTATCAAGAATAAAAAAATTTCTAATATAAAACAAAGATAATATTTTATTATAATATTATAACAACAATTTCTATGAATTAGATAAAACAGAAAAAAAGATAGATACAAAAAAAATAATAAAAAAACCATAAATTATTTTTTTATTTATAAAAAACAAATAAAAAAATTTAAATTACCTTTTTTTACTCTTCCAAACATCTAAATAATTTAATAGCAAAAATATCTTTAGAAATAAATTTCTTTTTCTCTTTAAATTGTTTTCTTTTACTGTATAAATCAGCACTCTTTGGTCTAAATTTTTTTTCTTCTATTTTTTCATAATTTTCCTTATTTTTATCTTTCAAAGAATTTAAATTAATATTTAATAACAAATCAAGAATTTCATTAGAAATAAGTTTTCTATGAAATTCTTTATGAATAGAATGAAAAATATTTCTTAAATATTCAAAACTATTTTTGCTTAAAAATTTTTTATAATTTTTAGTGAATGAAATTTCATCATTTGAAGAGTAAGAATTATTACTTAAAGAATCTTCATAAAAAAAATATGGTTCATCATCAGTATGACATTTCATTTTTAAAAATTTTTCAAATTTTTTGCATTTTTTTTCACCGATTGATAATTTTTTATTATCAAAAAATGAAGAATGATATTTTGGTTTAATCATTTTAAAAGGTATATTATTTTCATTGCAATAATTTTGATGAGAATTATTATTGTATATTTCTAAAGTTATTGTAAAATTTTGAAAATAATTTTCCATATATTCTTCTGTTGTTTGAGAATTTATTAATATTTTGCTTTGTTTAAAAATTTTTAATTCATCATCACATAATTTTAATAAATAATTTCTTGTGTTGTTTGCTTTTATTGATTCTTTATTTCCTTTTTTATTCTTTTGTTTTAATGATATACTCTTTGAAATTAATTTCCCATTTTTCATTTAAAAAATTAGATTTTTTATTTAATAACTTTAAAACTTTATGGAAAAATAAATATATTTTTTTCTTTTTTCTTTTTCTCTAAAAAATACTTTAGTTTTTTTATAAATTATTTATTATTTTTTTTTCATTTCATTTAAATCTATTATATGAAAAATTTTTAAATTTTACATTTAATATTAAATTAAATAAAAAAATGATATATGATGAAACAGAAATTCCTCATAAAAATTTATTAGAATTAAAAATAGAAGATAACTCAAATAATAATAATTTAATGAATCAAATAAATTCAGATAATTTAAACAAAGAATTATTAGAAAAAGAACAACAATATGAAAAACAAAAAGAACAAATTAAATTACTTCAAATGCAAATTCAATCATGTAATAATCAAAAAGAAATAGAAAATTTAAAAAGTTCTATTTATGAAGAAATATCTTTTTTGAATAATCAATTAAATAATTTAAATGAACAAAATAAAATGTTATTTTGTGAAAATTGTCAATTAAAAAATATAATAGAAAATAAAAATAAAGTAATAGAAGAATTTGAAGAATTAGCAAAAAATTCAGAAGAAAAATTTAAAAAATTAGAAAGACATAATAATGAATTAATTAAAAAATTATGTAAATTTCAAAAAGATTTTCTTGAAATTGAAAATAAAATCAATTTAAAAGAAGATAAAGAAAAAAAATTAAAAGATTATAATAAAGAATTAATTTCTTCAATTTCAGATATTAAAACTCAAATAGATACAATTGAAAATGATTATAATTCCTCTTTACAAGAAAAAATGAATCAAATAAATTTATTATCAATTCAATTGAATGCTTGTCAAAATCAAAATGAAGAATTAAGTAAAAACTTATATTCAATGCAAAAAAAATATGAAGAAGATAGAGAAATTGATTACCCAGAAAAAAAAAGTATTAAAAATCAAAGTAGAAGTTTAAGTAAAAATCCAAGTCAAATTACAGAAAAAAAATCTCAGAGTAAAATTCAAAGTCAAAGTCAAAGTAAGAAACCAAGTAAAATTCCAAGTCAAAATATAAGTAAAAAACAAAGTAAAATTCCAAGTCAAAATATAAGTAAGCAAGTAAGTAAAAATCCAAGTCAAAATATAAGTAAAATAAGTAATCATCCTAGTCAAAATATTAGTCATAGAAGTAAAATTCCTAGTAATCATAGTTTGGTTAATAATAAAAATCCTAGTTTAAACCAAAGTAAAAGTAATAATAGTTTAATTCAAAATAATCAAGTCCCTGAACAAGACAATCTTCTTGTTAATAATAATAATATTAATTTACCTAATAATACTCATTTACCTTATAATAATAATTTGAGAACTAATTCTTATTTAAATAATAATAATCAAATACCTGGAACCCAAAATTTAAATAATGTTGATTTTAATAATAATAATGAAAATAATAATAATATGAATTATCCTAATAATGAAAATTTAAATAATAATAATATTGTTAGTTTTGGTAATACAGAGAATAATGAAAACAGTAATGCAAAAAATAAAAGTGATAATGAATCTCCAAATGAATCACCTAATGAATCACCAAATGAAGAAGAAGAAAATGAAGATGAAGAGAAAAATAAATTAAATGAAGAAAATAATAAATTAAATGAAGAAAAAAGAGAATTAGAAAATCAATTAAATGAAAGTGAAAATAAAAATAAAGAATTAGAAGAAAAAAACCAAAATCTAGAAGTTCAAATTCATTGTTTATTAAAAGAAAAAGAAATATTAATGAAAGAAAAAGAAGAAGATCATAAAGATTTAATTAAAATGAGAGAATTATTTAATAATCAACCTTATGATTGTAGAAATTATAATCAAAGAGAATATTTAAAAAAACAAAAAGATTTTGAATTTTATTTTAAAAGCAAAGAAGATGATTATATTAAACAAATATCAAATTTACAAAATATTGTTTTAG
>JAJJLU010000966.1:0-13085 GCA_023807065.1 Isotricha intestinalis
TTATTAAATTAAAAAATAAATGTTATTTTTATATTATTGTTAAAAATTCATTTTCTTTCGAGGCCCACCCCTTTTTGGAAACAAAAAGTTAAAAAAACTCGCCTCCACAGTGTGGAATACGGTAATTAATTTATTCAAATATTTAGTTTTTTTTAAATTTAACATTTTTATATTCATTTTGAAATACAAAGAATTCTATTTCCACCATTTCTTATTCACTTCAATCTATGTTAAACATTCTCATTTTTTAATCTGCTATTTTACATTTTTCTAACAATAATAATCTCTCAGAACCTATATCGAAGTGAGGAATTCATAAAATTGTTTTTGAATTTTTGATAAAGTTATTGGAGTTTTTTTTGGGTTTATTATGATATAGTAGTTGCCAAATCAATGCTTTTTATAAAGAGCATTATTAATTTTTTGTTTTAATCTAAATTTTTTTTGAACACATTTTATATTTAAGAAAATTTATTTGGAAATATAAATAATTAATCATTTGGAAAAAAATAAAATTATTAAAATTAATTTAATTAAATAATATAAATATTCCATAAAACTAAATTGTTCCCCTTGTTTTAAAAAACATTAATTTTACAATTGTTAAATTTATTACTCAACATTTTATAAATAATTTAAGTATTTAAATATATTTAACAACAAAACCCATGTATATTTAACTTACATATATAAATCTTAAATAAATTCAGGTTTATAATAAATAATAGTGAATAACCTAAGTTTAAAACTAAAAATAACAGAAGTTATAATATTAGCATTATTACCTTTTTTAACTGAAGTAAAACAATAACTTAAATTACATGAGGAGAAGTTAAATTAATTATTTTCACTGAGTAAATTATTTCTTTATAAATTAATTAACAGATAAATATTTATAAACACAATTAATAAATAACAAACAATTAAAAGCAAATAATTTTATTTAAACAAAAAAACTCAAAAAAAAATATGAAAATTAAATTTAAATAAAAATATGATAATTCCAGTATGATGTTTCACATGTGGAAAAGAAATATGAAATAAATGGGATAAATATCTTAGATTTTTAAATGAAGGAAAAAAAAATTCATCAACTAACTTCTTGTATATAATAGTAAGAAATTTATATTTCAATTGTTTTAATATCTGAAAGAGTAATTATGATAATGATATCAATAATTAAATTAATTAAAAATATACTTTCTCATTAAAATAAAAGATAATTTAATGAAAAATAATAAATAATAAATAAAATTCATATGTAAAAAAATTTTCAATTTTAAACTTTTTAAAAAAATTTAATTAACATCTTTTTTATTTTTATCAAGTAAATAAACAGCGAAAAATTCAATAGGATCTTTAGGTCTAATTTTTTCAGTTTGATTAAGAGCTTCATAAATTAAAGGTAAAACAGTTTGTTGTAAATAAATACTTTTTGGTAAAACATTACTTGAAAAATAAGGTTTTGTTTCGACTGCTATTTTTTCTATTTTTAAACTTTCTTCTGGATCATCATTTAATAAGTCTGGATTTATTTCTTTTTCTTCTTTTTCTTCAAGTTCTGTTCCTCCTTCATTTATTTCTGTTTCTTCTTTTTTTACTTCTTCTTCTTTTAATTCTTCTTTATTTTCTTCTTTACTCATTTTTTTTTTATTTATAATATTTTATTTATATTAAATTGTTTATTTTATTTTGTAACTTAAATAAAATAATTTTTTTTATTTTTTTTTTTTTGATTCTAATAATAAAAATAGGATTGTTATTTTATAATTTAAATATTGTATGCTAAACAATTTTATTTATTATTTTTCGTATTTTTTTCTTTATTAAAATCATCATTTATCATTAAATTATAATAATAATTATTATTAATGTCTTTTTCTTGTGAATGAGAATATATTTTTCCTAATTTATTATTTTTATTATTATTATCATTTAATCTATGAGAATAAATTGTTTCATTTAAATTATATTTTGAATATTTAAATCCTTTAAAACTATTATTTATATTTTTAGAGTTATCAGATTCTCCATCTAATTTACAAAAAAAATATTTAAAAGTTGGAATATGAACTTTAATTTCTTTCATTAATTCATTCATTTCATGAATGCTTTTTCTTTGTGTATTAAATCTATATTTTTTATTATTTCTATATTTTATATCTTTATATCTTTCAATTGTGTTAAAAGTAATATCATTTTTTTCTTTATTTGCTTGAATAATTATATGTTTTGTACTGTTTGATTTTTTTGAATTTAAGACTTGAATACTATTACCAATGAAATTTAAATGACTTTGTTCATTTATTGTATTATATTTTAAATCTTCTTTGTTATTAATATTATTATTATTATTAAAATTTTTATCATTGTTTATATTATTAATATTTTTTTCATTGTTATTAATATTATTACTATTATTATTTTTAACTTTTTTTTCATTTCGATTTTTATAGTTATTATTTTTGTCATATTTATTATTTTTATTGTTAATATTATTATGATTATTATTGATATTATTATTATTATCATTATTATTATTGTTATTATTGTTTTTTGCATTGTTATTATTATTCATATTATCATTATTATCATTATTATTATTGGTATTATTATTATTATTATTATTGTTATTATTATTATTATTATTATTGTTATTATTATTATTATTATTATTATCATAGCCATTGTTATTATCATTATATTTATTTTTTTCATTCCTTTGATTATTGATAATACTTTTATCATTGTTATTTTTATTTTTTTTTTTATCATTGTAATTATTATGAATATTATTATTATAATCATTATTGTTAAAAGTTCCAATATTTTTTGCAATATTATTGTTTAAAATATTATTATTTTTATTATTATTATTCTTTAATTCTTTTAATTTATTGGTTATTTTGAATTTATTAATTTTATCTACATTATTTTCTTCATTTGATTTTTTTACATTTATTTTATAAATTATAGGAAAATTAGAATAACTTTTACTTTGAATTAAAAATTCATCATTTTTTTTATTTCGAAAAGTTTGATTTAAATTCTTTATTTTTTTTGTTCCAAATATATTATGATATTTATTTAATGAAGAAACATTTATTTTATTAATTTCAACATTACTATTATTTCTTTTATGATTTTCCTCTATTTTATTTTTATTTATATATTCTTTTTTATTTGAGTTATTATCTCTTTTATTTATTTCATTTAAATGAAAAAAATCATTACTTGAATTATTTTCAGATTTATTTATAATAACTGAATGATTGTGTTTCTCACTTAAATTATTTTGATTTTCTTTATTTCTACTAATAAAAACATTTGTTTTTAAAATTTCAGAATTTGAAAGTCTAGATTTATTATTTACAATTTGCTCAGAATTTCTATTTTTTATTTCTTCAAAAGAATTATCAATTGAAGATAAACTAATACTTCTTTCATTGCTTAACTTATTTTTTGAAAAAGAATAATTTACATTTGAATTTATTTCATTTAAATTATTTTTTCTTGAATGTATAATATTTTTTTTAAGTGAATTTTTTTTTCTTATATTTTCTTGTAATAAATTATCTATAAATGAATTATTATTTATTGTCTTTAAATCTTCTTTTTCAATTATTTGTTTTTTTGAAAAATCAATTTTTTTTGATAATTTTAAAACATCTCTTTTAACATCTTCTCCAATATTTATCCTGAATCTTACATCTTTAATAAATTCACTCAATTGAATAAATCTATTTTTAATAATATTAAATTCTTTTTTATAACCTTCGAATTTTTTCAAAATTGAATTATGAAATTTTGGAATTTCATCTTCAAATTTTCCAAAAATTTCATTTTTAATATCTAGTATTTTTTTCCCTTCATTTAATATATTATCAAATTCTTTTTTTGAATTAATCACATATTTAGAATTTTCAAGTCTAATATTATGAATTTTATCATCATAAATTTTAAAATGATCGTAAAATTTTAATTCACTTTCATTAATTTTTTGATTTATAATTTGATAATTCTCTTTATTAAAATTTGATATTTGTAATTTAAAGCTGTCAACTATAATTTCTAATTTTTTTTTATAAGATTGTAAATCTAAAATATTTTTATCTTTAAATTGTGTTAATATATTAATTTGATTGATAACATAATCAATAAAATCATGAAATGTTTTAAATTTACATAAATTTCCTATTATTCCTGGATAAAGGATTGACTTAGAAAGCATATTATCATATTTATAAATTATATTGTGTAACTCTTTATTAAGAGATTCTAATTTAATTTCCTCTGATATTAGTTTTTCTTTTATTTTCTCTTTAAATTCATATAATTCATCTACTTTTTCATTTAAAATATTATCTAAGGAAATTACATCTTCTATTTTTGACATTTTAGAAAAAATTAAATTTAGTTTTTCATCAAATTCTTTAATTTTATTATTATAAAAAATAGAATTTTCATTATATTTTGTATTTAAATTTATTTCAATTTGCTTAAAATCTTTTAATACATCATTTTTGAAATATAATAATTCTTTTTTTATTAAAATTTGTATTTGATTATAATTAATTTCTTCTTGGTTTTTTAATGAAGAAGCTTCAGATATATTTTTAATCATTTTTATTTATTTTCATTTAAAAATAATATTAATTTTTTATATTTTAGATTTAAGATTTTAAAATGAAAATTAAATATTTAAAAATCAAGATTAATTCCAGAATAAGTTTTTGTATTTAAATTATTTTTATTATTAAACATATTTTTTCTTTGGTAACTAAATCCTTCCATATATTCTAAAAGATCCTCTTTTTTTTCTTTATTTAAATTATAACTACTGTAATGCTTATTATGTTTCATATCTTTATTAAAACCAATTATTTTATTGTTTCTATGATTCTTCTGATATGAATTATCATTATTAAAAAGATTTGAAATATATTTTCCTTTTGTTAAATTATTTATTCTTCCATTATTAAAAGGACTTGAATAAGAAAAATCATTTTGAATTGTTGAAACAGGTTTATTAACAAAAGAAAGGGAATTATAATTATATTCATTTTTTAATTCATTTGCAAAATTGAATATCTTTTTTTTTAATTGATAATTATTTGAAAAAGAGTTTTTATTTGTTATTATTTTATTATTATTATTATAATATTTAGAATTAAATTCATTATTAATATTCATACCTAATAAAAAATTTTTTGTTTTTTTTCTATTATTTATTTTAATATTATGTATAATTGAATCATAATCATAATTTTTTTTTAAAGTATTTTCTCCAATAAAATCAATTGTATCATTATGAACATCATCAAAAATTGATTTTTTACTTGAAGAATCAACTTTTAATTTTCTTTTAATTCCTAATTCAGTAAAAGACCTATTTAACATATCTTGAATATTTTCTTTGTTTGATGATGTTTTAAAATTATTTGAATTTAAAATATTTTTATATTTTGGTGTCGAACTTGAAGTCTTTATCCTTTTATTTAAATATGGATCTGTATCTAATAATATATTTTTTTGAGATTTATTTAATGTATTTTCTGAAAAACTTGTATTGATTATATCATGGAGTTTTGAACGGAAATTTGTTTTCATTTTTTAAATAAAATAATTTATTATTTAAATAAATTATTATAAAATATAAGTATTTTTAATTTATTATTCAATAAAAGTGATATGAAGATATGAAAATACTTATAGAAAAAGGATTGAATATAGTAAATCATTGGAACTTATTTCTTTAATTCTTCAATTTGAAAAGTGGATAGTTAAATTATTTTTATAATAATTGATAAAAAATGAAAAGATTTAAATAAATGTAGTGTTTGATTATAAATAAGTTTATCAATGATATTCTTCACTAAATATTTCATCACAATTATGTTCTTGGATAGAGGATTTTAAATAAAAACTTTATTTGAAAATAAAAAGAATGATTAAAAGAAAAATTTTAAAGATATGATTCCTAAAAAATGAGTTAGTTAATTCAGAGTGGTCTCAAAATATTATAAAATGATTATATCTAAAATTTTATTATATAGTAAATATTGAAGATAGTGGAAATAAATAAAAATAATTAATTCAAACTCTCTTAAATGAAAATATAAAATGAGATGATTACAGTCTTATTATAATAATTTAGATTAAAAAAACTATGTTTACTTCCATATAATTTCTATTTATTTAACATTATATGATATCTTTATTGAAAATTTATAAATTAATACTTTATTTTTATTTATTGGTAAATGATGAAATAATTAATGATAAACAAAAGACGATATAATATTAAATAACCACCTTTTAATGAATAAAACAGTCCAATGAAATGATGATTTGATTAAAGAACTCAAATTCAAAATATATAATTTTAATGGAATAAAAATTTTAAATTCTAGATTTTTCATTTATTCATTTTTTGAATAATAAAATATAATAGTAATAATGACTTTTTTAGATTTTATTTTAAATATAATTCTTTTTTATTTAATTTTAATATAATTTAGTTGTGTCATTTTATTAAAAAAAATGTCATTAAATTTAAATGATATTGAAAATTAATAAAATTTTAAAAAATAAATTAAAATTAAAGTTCAAAGAGTTAAATAAAAAATAATAATATTAAAATTTTTTTCAAAATTAAAGTCCTCTAATATAACATGTAATCATTATTTTATTTAATAATATTGATATATATTTAAGAAAGAATTATAAAATTGAAAAAAAAATGAGACAAAATTTTTCATTTAATGATCAAAATTCATTGATTTTTAAACATCATAATTGGGAAATCTTTGTAAATAATTTATCAAGCAAAATGACAATAAAATTTGAAGATCAAAAATCAAATTATTATTTTTCTATTATTGATTTTAAGATATTGGAACGTTTAGATATTTTGAAAACAAAAAACATAAAAGAAATATATGAATTTTTCAAAAATTCAATTTTACATGAGGAAATTAGATTTGTAAAGAAAAATGAAAAAGAAGCGGTTATTAAATTTAATAATATACAATTAACTTCTTCCAAACAATTTTTAGAAGAATATGTCGAAGAAAAAACAGAAATGAAAATTAATAATTTAGAAATTGAAATGAACAAAAAAGACGAAGTGATAAAAAAAATAGTAGAAGAAGTAGAAAATTTGAAAAATAAAATTCAAACTATTGAAATTCAACAAAATGAAAATGAAAAAAAAAATGATAAAAAAAAAGAAAACGGTAAAAAGAAAGTTAGAAATCCTCAAATTCTTATGATTAATAATAATTTAAATAATAAGCATAGACCAAATTATTCAAGCACTATCAATTTTTTGACCTTCAATAATTTAGATCTAAAAAAAAATCAGACCGGCAAAAAAGGGAATGATAAAAAAAATAATCCTTTATCTCAAAAGAAATATCATTTTTCTCAAAAAAAAAATAATAATGAACAACGAAAAAAATGAAAGATACATTTCAAAAGATCTTTTTTGTCTTTGAATGTGAAAAAATATAGGAATATTACTATAAAATTATATCTAGAACTTTAAAATTAAATAAATTTAATGTTGAACTTTTCAAAAATAAATAATTAAATAAATATTCCATTTTATAATTTTAAAAGAAGTAAGTAAGACCATTTATTTTATTTTTATAAATTATTATAAAGTGAATATTAAAATTTTTAATTTTTAAATATTATTATCTGGTAATTATAACTATATATTAAATCATTACATTGTTCTTTTTTTGTCTGTTTAAGTATTAATATTTTAAAAGACATTAATTATTTTTTTTATTGTATTATACTTCCTTCTTTAAAGATTTTTTTATTAATTTTATTTTTTAATTAATTAAAGTTATAAATTATTTTGATTTATATTTAAGAAAATAACAATAAAATAAATATAAAATTATTATTATCAAAATATATATTTTTTTAATATTTAAATTATTTAAATTAAAGGAAAACCATGACCATCATAATAATAAGGGATTAAAAAAAGAATAAAATCAATAAATTCCATTAAAACAAAGCAAATTAAAGAAATGGAAGAAAGAACCAAAATAATTAATTCACAAATTGGTTTTTCTCTTTCTTGTAAACCACTATTATTTAAATCATTTTCTGAAGAAGGTTGAGTTAAAGAATATCCAATAAACATACAAATTATTGGAGTCAATATTAATATTAATTTTAACAATCCTAAATAAGTTTTTCCAATATAAAAATGACCAGTTGAAGGTAATACTATTTCTAATATGAAAGGAATAAATTTATTTATTTGTTGATATGAACAATATTTAATATTCGATTGATTTAAATTAAAATTTTGATAACCAAAATTACATATACATTTGTTTTGATGACATTTACCATTTGGAGAAGGACAATTTATTGAATTACATATTGTTGATTCTGTTGTTTGGATTATTATATTTGTGAAAATGAAAGTTATTAAAATTTTTTTTTTCATTTTTTTTATATATTATTATTTTTTACTATATTAATTTTTAATTAATAGTTTAAAAAAAAAAGATCAATCTTTTTAATGAAGAGAAGAAGAATATGAAATAAAAGTAGATGATAACATTTATATAAATCATATTATTTTATTATATTTTTTGATTGGGAAAATATTTTTGTTTTATTTTTTAATATTTTTTTTTGCTTCAAAAAAAAGATTTTAAAGATATTTATTCTTTGATCAAAAAATTATATATCATTATAATCTAAATTATTCATTTAATTGTTATTACTATAAATCTTCTTAACTAAATTATTTTTTTCTTGAATATTATTTTTATTAATAATCTCTCTATCATTCATATAATTATAATTCAAATTACCTTGTTCATTATTATCATATTTTATTATTTATATTATTTTGTTATTCCATTTTATTATTATAATTATTATTAATCAAATTAGAATAATTTTTATTATTATTGTTATAATAATTAGAATCTCCTCTTCTTTGTAAATAATCTTGATTCATATTATCATAATTATTATTTGTATTCATATTATTATTATCATGATTATTCCCTGAATTATTAAAAGTATTAAAATTATTTCCACAAGAATTTTGATAATAATTATTATTCCTTTCTTTTTTTGAATTTTTTCTATCTTCAAATTTTTATTAAAACTTAGAGCATAATCAATATTATTATTTTTTTGAATATTTCTTTGATTTTTATTAATATTATTTTGAATTTTAATAGCTTTATGAATCATTTTATCATTGATAATTTGAGGTCTAATTTTACTTTCAACATAATTTTAATTTCTATATTTTCTTTATTTTTGTTCTTTAATTTCATTAATTGAAGCATAATAAGGTCTTCTAGGATGAATTTTAGGAATAGTTCTTTCATTTCTTTAATATCAGGAATAAAAACTTCTGTTCTTGCAGTTCTAATTAATTTTCCAATTTTATTTATTTATTTAATTGAATTGATTGAAATTTCATTATTTGAATTTGAATATGATGAATTTTCTTCTTCTTCTTCATAATAATTTTTTCTTCTTCTTTTTCTTTCTTATAATTCCTTAATTCATATAATATATTTTGAAATTCTTAATTTGAAAATTTTAATATGTGAAATGAGTTTTTTATATTTTAAACATATTTGGAATTATTTTATTCCATAATTTTATTGGGTAATTACTTAGAAATTCACATACTGATCTTCTTGAAATGTTTTATTTATGTCTGTTCTATCTTCCATATTTTTAAATTTCAATTTTTTTTTAATTAATTTTTAAATTTTGGAATAAATATATTTATTTATTTATATTATTATTAAATATTTGGAAATACTTCTATCATTTTTCAAAAAATAAAACAGTTATTATCCTTTGATATTATTTCTGATTTTGTTAAAGGATTAAAAATATTTTCTTTATCATTATTTTCATTATCATTAGATATTTCATATTTTTTAATTTCTTGATTAATTTTTCCAATAGTATTCTTAATTTCATTTTCCTTATAATCATTGATACTTTTATTTTTTATATTATTTTTCTCATTATCTGATTTAGAATCACTTTCATTATTTTTTATACCTGAAAAATTGGTACTTCTAATTGAACTCATATCTTTTACATTTTGACAACTCTTTAAAGGCATTATTAAAGGACCTTCAAAAATTTCTTCTTCTAAAAAATCAGTTTCATCATTTTGTTTAACATTCATTTTATCATCATTATTTTTTATTATATTATTATTTATCTTTTCATTATCATTTTTTGTTTTATTTATTATTTCTTTTTCTTTTTCTTTTTCTTTATCATTATTATTATTTTTTTTTTCTTCTTTTGATTCATTAATATTTAATTCATCTTTTTCAGTATCACAACTTAAATTTTCTTCATTTTCTTTAAACAAAGAATTTTTAGAATCACTTTCATTTTCACTTGAATTTGAATTATCTGAATTTGAAGATTTACTTTCACTTGAATTTAAATTTGAATTCGAATTTGAATTTGAAGATTTATTTAAACTTTTATTAAAATACTTTTCTACATTAACATTATTTTCTTCATAATTAAATTCTTCATCTGGATTTACAATATTATGAAGAGAAAATTTAATTTCATCTAAAGAAGTTTTTATATAATAAAATGCCATTTCATAATTTTTAATTCTTAATTCACTTGATTTTTGAATATCATCAGTTATATTATTTTTTTGAATTTCTGATAAAGGAATGTAATTATCAACATTTATATTATTGTCAATTAATTTTTTTATTTCATCAAGTGGTTTTTTATTTTCTTTTAAACTGTTTTCAAATTGTTTTTGAATTTCTGAAATTATATTTAAAGTTTCACTTAAACTAAATTCTCTTCCTGGAGAATATATATTTTCTATATTTTTTTCAGATAATTTATTTAAATTTAAATTAATATTTACACTTGAATTTGATTTATTGTCTTGACTTGTTTTTCTACTTTTATTATTATTATTATTATTAACATTATTATTATTATTTACATTATTATTATTTAGATTATTATTATTATTATTTTTTACATTAGTTTTAAATTGAGATTGACGACTATTATTTTTTTTTTCAGGTGATTTAGTTTCTTTTTTATTTTCTATTTTTTCATTTTTTTCATCTTTTATTTTTTTTAAATTTTTTTTAGAATTTTCTTTAGAACTATTTTTAATTTCTTTTGGTTTTATTTGAAAAGAACCTGTTCTTTTATGACTTACATTTGGATTTGTTTTTTGAACAGGATTATTTGTATTTTTGTTTTCTTTTATTCTTTTTGAAGGAGATACTGATGTTTTCACAAATGTTTTTGCATTTTTAATTTCTGATTTATTGTTTGTTGTATTTTGAGATAAAAATGTTTGGGAAACATTTTTTAATTTTGACCTTATTTTATTGTCTTTTAATTCTTCTTTAATTTTTTCTTTGTTTTCTTTATTTTCTTTTTTTTCTTTTTTAGGTTCAATTTTTTTTTTCTGAAATTTATTTTTTTCCATTAAATAAACAATTATAATACATATATTAACTAAAAAATAAATAGATTTATTGGTGTAATTAAATAAAAAATATATAAATATTTCAATTAAATAACATCTAAATATCAAAAAAAAAAAAAAATAAAAAAAAAAATTAAAAAAAAATAATTTGAAAAAAAAAGAAAACCTTTACAAATTTGAAAAATGAACCCCCATATCAACATTATTTAAATTTCCAATAATATAAATAATAGCAGTAGTTCCCAAAGTTAAAGTGATAATAGAAAAAGAATATTGAATAACCATAAGCATAGCAATATCATCTTCATAAGCACCTTTAACAGTACAAATAACAATCATATTAATAGCACTTGGAGCAAGTGCCATAAATAAATATAAAAACAACATTACATCATCAGCATTTAATATATATTTAAATATATAAATTATAAAAGGAAATGAAATAAGAGGAATAATAATTAATTTAATTAAACTCATTATTATTAAATCTTTTGTTTTAAAAAAACTTTTTGTTTTTGGTTCTTCTCCAAAATTTATACATTTAGATAATGAAATTCCTAACATCATCATAACTAAACAACCATAACTTTTTCCTATCATATTATTTACTGAAATTAAACTTGAATTCATTATTCCTCCTGGTTTTATTAAAAAATTTTGAAAAGGAGGAATCATTGTTATAAATAATGAAACTCCACATATTATTATTGGCATATTTATTACTTTACTCATAAATTTACTAAAAGTAAATTCTTCTTCATCTTTTTTTTTCTTTTTTAAATTACTTTTATCAATAGTACTTTCATCAGCAATAATTAAATCATCATTTTTTTTTTCTAAATATAAATAATCATTTTCATTTTCTTCTTCAGGTTCAATTAAATAATAACAACCTGACCATTTCCAAATATTAGAAAAGATACTATTTAAAATAATATATAAAAAAGCTCTTCTTTCACTATTAAAAGGCATATTAGTAGGCATAGCAATAAATTTATCTAAAACAGGACCAATAATAGTAACTAATATTACTGGAATTGAAGTTGTATGTGGTGAAGAATATATTGCTCCTATAAATCTACATTGAGTTGAATTATATCCTAATAATTTCATTGATATATATCCTACTATATATCCTAATATATATAGTGATACACATCCTATAAATGCTTTATATATTAAATCCATTTGATTAATATGAAAATTTTTTACTATTTGAGAAAATATAAAACATGGAAGAACTATGTTTGCTAATACTTTTGATAAGGATGTTTTGAATTTGTCGTTTACCATATTTGTTTTCTTTATTAAAATTCCAAGTAAAGCTATGTATAATAAGTGGAATGTTGATACACATGAAGCATATAAACCATCGAGGAAGTATGACATATTTTTTTTATAATAATGGAATTTTTATATATTAATTATAAGTTTAAATTTTTTTATTTTTATATTAAAAATAATTTTATATTTTTTTTGTGTAAAAAAATTTTTTTTTTTTTCAATGGATTTTTTTATTTATTTGTAGGAAATGGGGATTGGGGATTGGGGATTGGGGATTGGGGATTGGGGATTGGGG
>JAJJLU010000967.1:0-13065 GCA_023807065.1 Isotricha intestinalis
TTATTATTCTCTTGAATTATTTTATTATTATTGTCTTGAATTATTTCATTATTTTCTTCTTTAATTATTTCATTATTATCTTGAATTATTTCATTATTATTATCTTGAATTATTTCATTATTATTGTCTTGTATTTTTTCATTATTTTCATCTTGAATTATTTCATTATTATCGTCTTCAATTATATTATTATTATTGTCTTCAATTATTTCATTATTTTCATCTTTTATTGTTTCATTATTTTCATCATTAATTATTTCATTATTTTGCTCCTTGATTGATTCATAATTTTCATCTTGAATTATTTCATTATTTTCATTTTTAATTATTTCAGAATTTTCATCTTTCATTATTTCATTACTTTCATTTTTAATTATTTCAGAATTTTTATCTTTCATTATTTCTTTATTTTCATATTTAATAATTTCATTGTTTTTATTTTTAATCATTTCATAAATTTCATCTTTAATCATTTTATTTGTTTCATTATTTTCATTTTTAATAATTTCATTATTTTCGTCTTGAATTATTTCATTATTTTCATTTTTAATTATTTCATTATTATCGTCTTGAATTATTTCATTATGTTCTTCTTTACTTATTTCATTATTATCTTCTTGAATTATTATATTATTTTCATCTTTAATAATTTCATTACTTTCATCTTTAATAATTTCATTATTTTCATCATTAATCATTTCATTATTTTCGTCCTCATTTGTTATATTATTTTCCTCCTTAAGTATTTCATTATTTTCATTTTCAATTCTTTCATTATTTTCATTTTCATTGTTTTCATTATTTTCATTTTTAATAATTTCATTATTTTCATCTTTAATTATTTCGTTATTTTCATGTTTAATTATTT
Source organism: Isotricha intestinalis (assembly GCA_023807065.1). NCBI lineage: Eukaryota > Ciliophora > Litostomatea > Vestibuliferida > Isotrichidae > Isotricha > Isotricha intestinalis. Next base: position 869 of record JAJJLU010000967.1, read on the forward strand.
CTTTATTATCATCTTGAATTGTTTCATTATTTTCATTATTAATTGTTTTATTGATTTCTTCCTTATTTATTTCATTATTTTCGTACTTATTTGTTTCATTATTTTCATCGTTAATAATTTCATTATTTTCATCTTTATTTATTTCATTATTTTCATCGTTAATAATATCATTATTTTCATCTTTAATTATTTCATTAATTTCTTCCTTTATTGTTTCATTATTTTCGTACTTATTTGTTTCATTGTTTTCCTCCTTCATTGTTTCATTATTTTCTTCCTTAATTGTTTCATTGTTTTCATTTTTAATAATTTCATTATTTTCCTCCTTAATTGTTTCATTGTTTTCATCATTAATAATTTCATTATTTTCATCTTGAATTATTTCATTATTTTCATCGTGAATTATTTCATTATTTTTGTCTTTAATTATTTCATTATTTTCGTCTTGTATTATTTCATTATTTTCATCTTGTATTATTTCATTATTTTCATCTTGAATTATTTCATTATTTTCATCTTGAATTATTTCATTGTTTTCATCTTGAATTATTTCATTATTATTGTCTTCAATAATTTCATTATTATCGTCTTGAATTATTTCATTATTTTCTTCCTTAATTATTTCATTATTTTCATCCTTTATTGTTTCATTATTTTCATCATTAATTATTTCATTATTATTGTCTTGAATTTTTTCGTTATTATTGTCTTCAATTATTACATTAATATCGTCTTGAATTATTTCATTAATATTGTCTTTAATTATTTCATTGTTTTTATCTTTAATTATTTCATTATTATTATCTTCAATTATATCATTATTATTGTCTTCAATTATTTCATTATTATTCTCTTGAATTATTTTATTATTATTGTCTTGAATTATTTCATTATTTTCTTCTTTAATTATTTCATTATTTTCATCCTTTATTGATTCATTATTTTCATCTTGAATTATTTCATTATTTTCCTCCTTGATCAATTCATAATTTTCATGTTGAATTATTTCATTATTTGCATTTTTAATTATTTCATTATTATCGTCTTGAATTATTTCATTATTTTCTTCTTTACTTATTTCATAATTTTCATATTGAATTATTTCATTATTATTGTCTTGGATTATTTCATTATTATTGTGTTGAATTATTTCATTATTTTTATTCTTTATTATTTCATTATTTTCATCTTTCATTATTTCATTATTTTCATTGATAATTTGTTCATTATTTTTATCTTTTATTGTTTCATTATTTTCGTTTTGAATTGTTTCATTATTTTCATCTTGAATTATTTCATGAATTAATTCATAATTTTCGTCGTTGGTTATTTCATTATTGTTATCTTTTATTGTTTCATTATTTTTGTTTTGAATTATTTCATTATTTTCGTCTTGAATTATTTTATTTTTTTCATCTTTATTTATTTCATTATTTTCCTCCTTAATTATTTCATTATTTTCCTCCTTAATTATTTCATTATTTTCCTCCTTAATTATTTCATTATTTTCATTTTTAATAATTTCATTATTTACTTCTTCCATTTTACTTTTTTCTTTTATTTCTTCACTGTTTTCTTCATTTTTATTATTATCTTCTTTTATTTCATTTTTCTCTTTTTCTTCATAATTTCCTTCAATATTTATTTCACAATTTTCTTCTTTATTATTTTCCCTGTTACCATCATCTATTTCTTTATCTTTTTCTTTATTATTAATTTGTTCTTCATTCTTTTCATTCATTATTTCAAATCCATCTTTTTCTTTAATTTCATTTTCTTCTTTATTACTTTCTTCATTTTTTATTTCTTCATTTTTTTTATTTATATCATTACCTTCAATAATTTCAAATTCAATTTTATCTATATCATTATTATTATATTTTTGTTTATCTTTTTCACTATTCTCTTTTCCTATTATATAATCATTTAATTTATCATTTCTATCATTTTTTTCCTCAGTATCTTCAATAATTTTAATATCTTCTTTACTTTTATTACACTTCATATCTTTATTTATTAACTCTTTAATTTCTTTAATTTCATTATTATTAATTATTGTTAATTGATTTTCAAAATACCTTTTTTCTTTAATTTTATTATTAGAATTGTCTTTATTTTGTTCATTTTTTTCATTTTCTTTAAAATCTTTATAATAAATTATATTATTATTGTTTTCAATTATTCCATTATCAAAAACTTTAATATTTAAATTTTTATTTTTATTAACTTTATTTTTGAATTCATCATTTTCATAATTATAATCTCTTGTTATGATTGTATGATGATTATTTATTTTTTTAAATCTACTTCTTTTATGAGAAAAAACAGTAAATCCTTCAGTTGTTTCTTCTTTATTATCTTTAAATCTTTCAAATATTTTTTTTTCCTTTCTTCCTGATTTATCTTTTCCATTTTTATTTATTTCTTCACTTTCACTCGATGAAGTCTTATCCTCATTATCAACTTCTGTAATTATACTAAAACCTTTTTTTAAATTATTCTGTCTCATTTTTTTATTATATTCTCTTATCATTCTTTTTTTTTCCATTTTCTCTTGAATTACTCTAATTTCTTTTTTTCTCTTTTCTTCTGGTGTTAAACTATAATTGTAATTATTTGAATTATTTTTATAATTATAACTATAATTATTAAAACTAAAACCAAAATTATCATTATTATTTATATCATAATCATTATTATTTCTTTTTAAAGGTTCAAACGAATGTGTATTATCTTTATAAATATATTGATTTTCTTTCCTAACTTCCATATATTGATTCTTTTTTTTTCTATTTTTTTCTTCTTTTTTCCTGTTAATTTCTCTTATTTTTTCTTTAACCATTCTTTCTCTAATTTTCCTTTTATCTTCTTCAGAAATATTTAAAATTCTTTGTTGATTTTTTTGAGGAATATAGAAATCATTATTATTTCTAGAAGGACTTCCAGAAAAAGCAGATAATGGTTTATCGCTTAAGTGAGATTTTCTATATCCTGAATCAGAAGAAGAATCTAAATCCGTTGAAGAAGGTAATAAAGAAAAACTTTTTGATATTTCATATCCTTTCATATTATTTTCTACTGAATATGAATTTCTTGATGTTGAATTTTTATTTGAAGGATTTAAATATTCTACCATTTCTTTTATTGATTTTTTCTCTGAAGGATTTAATAAGATTGTTGTTACTTTTAAATCTCTTTCTCTTGGGTTTTTTTTCAATATATTATTATCTTCTTCAGAGAAATTTGAGCTTGGAAAAGAAGACATATTTCAAAAATTTAAATTATTTATTTTTGGTTTTAGGTGATTAATTATTTAATTTTTAATTTTTTTTTTTATGTTTTATGTGTTTAATAAAATATTTAACAAATTATTATTATAAAGTTTAATAATGAATACTAATATTAAGAATTATATTTATTTAATATTAATATCTTCTTTTACATTTTTATCTTTTATTTTGGTTGAATCAATTAAATTTAGAAAAAAAAAATCACACTTTCAAAAATAAAAGGAAACTATTATAAGAACTAATAATATAACATTTATATTTATATATTAACAGAAATTTTTATTTATATTCTTTCATACAATAAAAAGGTTTTTATATACGATTTATAAATAAAAATAATATATAAAATAAAAGAATGTCAAAAAAGATTTCATTTGCTTGTGATTATTTAGAAGGAGCTCATCCAGAAATATTAAAAAAATTAATGGAAACAAATATGATTCAAGCCCAAGGATATGGATTAGATGAATTTTCAGAATCAGCAAAAAAGAAAATCCGACAAGCTTGTGACGCTCCAGAAGCAGATATATTTTTTTTAGCAGGAGGAACTCAAACAAATGAAATAGTAATATATTCCTTATTAAAATCATATCAAGGAGTAATATCAGCAGAAACAGGTCATATAAACACACATGAAGCAGGAGCAATAGAATTTGGAGGTCATAAAATATTAACAATAAAACAACAATATGGTAAAGTCAATTATAAAGACATAAAAAAATATATTCAAAATTATTGGGATGATAGTAATAAAGATCATATGGTAATGCCAGGAATGGTTTATATATCTCAACCAACAGAATATGGAACATTATATTCATTACAAGAATTAGAAGAAATAAGTTCAGTATGTAAAGAATATAAGATTCCATTATTTGTAGATGGAGCAAGATTAGCTTATGCATTAGCTTGTCCTGAAAATAATGTTAGTTTAAAAGATCTTGCTAGATTATGTGATGTTTTCTATATTGGTGGAACTAAATGTGGTGCTTTATTTGGTGAAGCTGTTGTTATTCCTAAACATAATTTCATTCCTCATTTTTTTACTCTTATTAAACAACAAGGTGCTCTTCTTGCTAAAGGAAGAATTAATGCTATTCAATTTGATACGTTATTCACTGATGATTTATATTTTAAATTAGGAAAAATTGCTATTGATGCTGCTCAAAAAATTAAAGAAGCGTTAAAAAATAAAGGTTATGAATTTGATGTACCTTCTCCTACTAATCAAATTTTTATTATTTTAAATCAAAGTCAATTAGATAAAATTCAAGAATTTGTTACTCTTGGTTTTTGGGAAAATCTTGAGGATGGAAGAAAAGTTATGAGAATTGCTACAAGCTGGGCAACGACTGAAGAAAATGTTAAAAAACTTATTGAATTATTATAAAATTAATTATTTATTTAAAAAATTTAATTTATGGGTTCTAATTCATTATAAATAAGTAAATAAGCATAACAATAAATAATCTAGTATTATATAATAAATACATTAAATAAATCGTTAATTTGAAAAGAAAAAAATATTTAATTAAAAATGTAATTTAAATATTAATTTTTTTAAATTAAAATTGACTATTCTCAGCATCAGTATTAATTTCATTATCATCAATATCTAAATTATTTTTATCTCCTAAAATTGCATTATCTTCTTTTTTATTAATATTTTTATCAACCATAAAAATTTGACTAATAAAATATAATATATCTCCTAAAATTTCATTTTCACTTTTTCCAATCGTAAAATTATTCCAAACTTTAACAATTTTACCATCAACATCATCTTTAATGATTTTATAAGAAAATTCATTGACAAAATTTTTATTATTATTATTATTTAACAAACTTTCATTTGCTTCTTTACAAATTTTATCTAAAGCTTCATTAAGCATTTTAATCTTTATTTCAATTTCAACAATTAATCCAGTTCCTAAAAATTTAGGACAAGAAGTTAAAATACCATAATTTTCATCATTTAAAAATTTTATTTGTTTACTAAACTCATTAACTGTTTTTAATATATTAAATAAATTTTCATTTAATTTTTCTCCTGGATTATTAAAAGAACTTAAGTAAAATTTTATATGATCAATGTCATTAATTATTGCAAATATATTATCTGAATCAAATTGTATTATTCCTCTATTTTTTATTTTTATATTTTCATCATATAATTGTAAATTATTTTCTAATAAAATTTTTTTCGCTTGAGCAACTTGATTTTCGTTTTCTAAAGAAAAATAATTTCCAAAATGATTTCTTAAATTTAAAGTATTTAAAGTGTTAATCATTATATTTTCGACTTTTTCATTTGAATTTAATTCACAATTAGCAAAAGAATAATTTTCTAAGTTTCTTATTAAACATATTTTAATTGATTCTATTTTCTTCTTTTCAATGTCTGTCAATTGGAAATTACTATTTATATTCATATTCATTGTTGCTTCATTGAAAATAAAATTTTGACTTAAAAATAAATATTCATTTATAAAATGATTAAAAGTTTTTATATCACTTGGATTATCGAAAAAAATTCCATATTCATTTTCTGGATTATTAATATAATAATCCATATATTCATTTAAAATTTTCCCTGAAGAAGAAATATTATATTCTTCTTTTTCAAATATATTATTATAAGTAGTTAAAATACTTTTTTCATTCGGATTGAAATTTTTATCAAAAATAATTTTATCATAATTAATATTTTTATCTCTATTAAAGTTAATAATTCCACTTATTTGATTATAAAAACTTTCAATAAAATCTTTATGATAATTATCACATAATTTAAAATAAGAATTAACAGAAATTTTAACATTATCATCATCAATAGTATTAATATTATAAGAAAAAAAATTTAAATTTTTTAAAAGATCATTAAAATTCTTTTTTGAATTTTCCGAAATATTTTTACATATAATTTCCGTTGATAATTCCATTCCAAATCCTATTTTTTTAACATCACAAGTTAAAAAACCATATTTTTTATCAAATTCAAATTCAATAAATTTATTTATTAATTGACAAATATTATTTACTTCATTTACTTTTGTCCAAATTCCATTTTTTAATTCTTCTTCATTTAAAGTTCCTATAATTTCTAAATGTTCACTGAAATTAATTAAAATAATTATACTGTAATCTTCTTTAAAATAAATTGTTCTATTTTGAGGAAAATTATTTTGCAATTGATATTTTTTTTCTTTTTCATTATCATAATTTATATAATTTAATATTTCATTCCATTTATCTTCATTGTCTTCATTGTAAGTAATATTATTTAATAAAGGTAAATTTTTAGTATCTATTAATTTATTTATTGTTCTTGTTAAATCTTTTTCAATTTCACTTCTCTTTTCATTTTGAATAATATTTTCAAAAGGATAATTTTTAATATTTCTACTTAATTTAACGGTAAATTTTTTAAAGTTCTTTAAATTTTTATCATAAAAAGGAAAAGAATTTTCATTAATTTCTTCTTTAATAATATCTTTAAATTCATAATAAGAATCAATTTTATGATAATCATCAATAATAGGAATTAATAAATCTTTAAAAACTTTAATAGAATCATAATCATTAATTTGAACTCCAATTTTATCATCTAATAAATTTTCAGAAATTTTAATAATATTATTAATATTTCCTCCATTTTTACTTTTTAAATATTTAATATCTTTAAATAATTCTTTACTTAAATACTTTTTTAATAAAGAATCTTTTTGTAAAAAAGGATATTTTGAAATTGGTTGTCCTAAAGGATAAGGTTCTGGAATAATTAAACCATTTGTTTTTCTTTCTTCTTCACTCATTAATCCTGCTAAATATTTTATCATATATACTAAAGGATTTTTTACTCTTTCATGAACTAATGAATTTATCATTTCTGATATTATTCTTTCTATATCGTTTTCTTCTATATATTTTTTAGCTATTAATGTTTGATTTGAAATATCTGATTTTTCCATTTTTTTAAATATTATTATTTTATATTATTTAATTTAATTAATTTATTTATATTATTAAATTATATGTTTTTAAAAATTTAGGATGATTTATTTTTTTTGTTCTTATCATAGATTTCATTATTAATAGCATTATTAAAATTCCTATTGAACTTATTAATAAAATAAAGATAAATAAATTTAAATAATTTTCTTCTTTTTTATTTAAATTTAAACCACATGTTAAACAATTATAAATCAATAATTTCATTTTTGTATAATCAAAAACTACAATTTCACTTTTTAATAAAATTAAATTATAAAAAATATAATCATCAATATCAGAGTTAACATTAATTTCAAATTCTTTTATATTAGAATTTTTCAATAATAAAATATTATTTTCATTATAATTAAAACCATAATAATAATTATTATCATTGGAAATAATAAATAAATTATCATTTGAATTATCTAAATTTTTTTTCTTTATATTAATATTATTTTCCTTTTGAAAACTATTTTTAAATTTATCAAATATATTCTTTGAAACAATTAAATAATTATTATTATAATCTTTTAACTCAAATACAACACTATAATTTTCTTCATTATTAAATTGAAAATTATTATAATCATCATAAAAAGAAATACCATTAAATAAAGAAAAAGTAATTGGATAATGTTTATTAGAAAATAATAAATTAATTTCACTTTTATTTTTAATAATAAAATTATCATTTATTACATTATCTCCAATTATTAATTTCTTATTATGTAAATTAACAGAAATAATTTCTTTAAAAATAATATTTTCTTTCTTTAAAAAAGTAATAAAAGAAAAGGAACTTAATTCAGAATTTTTATCTGAAAAACCAAAACCTAAAATTCCATCAAAGTTTAAATTTTTAACAGAAGAATCATTACATAAAACAAAATCTAAAGTAAATTTTTTTTCATTTTCAAATTCAAATAATTCATTAGAAAGAAAACCAGAAAAAATTCCTTGAGAAGTCTTATGTTTATAATAAATATGTGATTTATTTAAAGTTGAAGAATTAAAATTTTTTTCAAATATTAAGTTTATATTTGATTGAAAATCAATATAAAATTTTAATTTTTGCTTTGGCGTTCCTATATTTATATAAGTAAAAGAATTATCGAAAATATTTAATTCAAAAATATTTTTTGAAAATTTGAGTAAAAAAAAGAAAAAAAAAATTTTGATTTTCATTAAATAAAAAATTATTTATTTTAATATAAATTTATTTGAATTTATTATATAAAATAATTATATTATTAAAAAAAATATTTAATTTTAAAATAAATAAAAAGAACTAAAAGATATTACATAATTCACAATTTTCTTCATTTTCTCCATTTAATTCTAAACTTTTATTTTTAAATTGAAATTTTTCATAAAAAGGAATATTTAATATTTTACATATTTTTCTTTTTTCTTTAAATAATACTTTCATAAAAATAATTTTATATTCTTCATTATAAATATGTAAACAATCAGTTAAAATTCCATCATTAAAAGTATATTTACTAAAAAGTTGAATTAATAAATATTCAATATTATCAAAACCATTATGTATTAAATTTTCTTTTAAAAAACTTATATTTTTACTTTCTAAAAAAGAAATAACATTATCATAATTAGTACTATTAACATTTTTATTATTTAAATTACAACAAGTTTTAAAATCATTATAAGAAAAAAGTAAATCTTCATTTAAGCTTTTTTTTTCTGTATTTTTATTACAAATATTAAAAATAAAATTCGTTATTTTTTCATCAATAAAATTACAATCAATTTCAACTTTTAATAAAAATCTAAAAATATGTCCTGGCTTTTTAATTCCTAAATCTTCAATGTCTTTATATAAAACATTTATTTTTTTATTTTTAACTCCTTCTATTAATTTCTCAATATCAAAAATTTCATTTTCAAAAAATAAATTTAAATAATTTATTAAATTACAAGAAATTAACCAATTTTTTAATTTCAAAATTAAAGATTGATCAATGAAAAAATGCTCATTATAACTTTTATCATTTGATAAATTATTATTTATCCATTTCCCATTTTCAAAAGCATATTCATTTAAAAAGGAATTTTGTTTATTATTATAAAAAGGAGTATTAAATGTTGAAAAAGAAACATTATTAGAATAAGAATCTTTATTATAAAAATTTTGACTATTTACTTTATTATATAAAGAATTATTATTTGAATTTATTATTAAAGTTTCTTTATTATTATTATTTATATTATTTATTAATATATTCTTAATAGAATTTGTATTATATTGAGTTGATGGTCTTGTTGTGTTTAAAGAATAAATATTATTTGAGTTTATATTATATATTTTTTTATTTTGAAATGTTTTTGAAGTATTATTATTATTATGGTTTTCTATTATTGTTTTATTTAATTTAATTGAATTTATACTGTTTCTATTATTTTGAAAAGTCTTAGAATAAGAATCAACACTGTTATTATTATTATTATTATTATTATTATGTATAATATTTGCTTTTTTTATATTTGAATTATCTTCTTTAATATTTATTAAATTAATATTTGGATTATAATTTTCTTTATTTTCATAATTTAAATTTTTTTGCATCTCAATATTATTTCTTTTAATCATAGAATTATTATTTTCAGATTTAATATCAAAATTACTTTCAATAGATAAATTACTATAAATACTTTTATCATTTTTTTTAATATTATTTTCATTATGATTTTCACTTATAATATAAGATTTACTTTTAGAATATGATAAATCAGATAAAGTTTCTTTTTTTTCTATTTTTGAATTTAATTCTGAAAAAATATTTGAATTATTTGTAGTAATAATTTGATTAACTAAATCTAAAGGATTAATTTCACTATTTAAATCTTTTTTTTCTTTTTTTGAATTTGTTGTAAATAAATCATTTAAATTATTATTTATATCATCTCTTGGAGTTAAATTAAAATTTAAAGTATCTTCTGTTATATTTATTTTTTTTAAAGAATTTGAAAAATAATTTTTTAAATTATCTTTAATTGTATTTGATTTATTTTTTTTAGTTGTATTTAATATTGTATCATTTAAATTTGTTTTAGTTAAAAAATCTTCTTCAGTTGAATTTTGAATATTTAAATTATCAATATTACTATTTTCTTCTTTTGTATTATTTAAATTATTTTTATTAACATTTTCTTCTTTAATTCCATTATTTATTATTTTACTATCATTTAATATTTCATTTTTAATTTCATTATTATTGAAATTATCTTTTAACAATTCTATATTTTTTTTTTCTTTGTTTAAATCCTCATTATTAAAATTTTTAACCTCTGAATTTTTATTATCAAAAATAGTAATATTATTACAAGTTTTACCACTAGAAAAAATTTTATTACTTTCACTTTGAAAAACTTTAGTAGAACTCACATAATCTTCTTCTTCTTCTTTAATAGTATCATTAAAATTTTTAGGAGTATTATTATTAAATATTTCTTTATCATAATTTTCATTAACAGAATTACATTTTTTAAAAATATTTTCAATTAACTTTTGATAATCTTTATTTTGAGCATAATCAAAAGGAGTTTTATCAAATTTATCTTTAATAAAGAAACAATCTGCTTTAAATCTAAAAAATATTTTTAAAATATCTTGATTACATTTATTAATAATTGCAATATGAAGAGGAGTTTGATTAAATAAAATATTTTGTAAATTAGGATTAGCACCATGTCTTAATAAAGCAGAAATAAAATTTATTTTTTTTTTCTCTGTTGCTAAATGCAAAGGTGAGTTTCCATTTTTTTTACAAATATTACAATTAGTATTATATTGTAATAAAATAATTAAAGCATCATAATTTTCCATTTCAATACTTTTATATAAAGGAGTTTCATTTAATAAATTTGGTATATTTGGATCTGCTCCTAATTTTAATAATTCATTTAAACTTTCTAAATTATTTGATATTATTGAACAATAAATTGGAGTATAACCATTTTCATTTTTTTTATTTATTTCTGATTTTAATTTACAAAATATATAAGCTGGAGAGTTTATTGATATTTTTTCATTACTTTCTATTATTGATTTAGTGTCTTTTTCATTTTGTATTTTTTTTAGTAAATCTACTTTTTCCTTTTTTATTATTTCTGTTGATTTTGATATATTGTTTTTGTTTGAAAGTTTTAATGAAGTTTTTAAAGGATTTTCTTTTAGGTTTTTTAAAGAGTTTATTAAACAATTTTTGTCATTCAGTTCTAAAGAATTTTTTAATGGATTTTTATTCACTTTTTCTTTTGAGGTTTTTAAATTATTTTCTTTGAGGATTTTTTCAGAAAATTTTGAAGTCATTTATTTTTAATTTTTTTTCATAAAAAAATTAAATTAAATTTATTTTATTTTAATATTATAAAATTAAATATATATAAATAAATTTAGATAAATTTAAAGAAGTTAAGAAATATATTTAAAAAAACAATTTTCTCATTTTTGTAATATTAAAATTGTATTAAAATTATCTAATATTAAATAATTTAATGATGAATTCATTAACTATACTTCGATATCAATAAGTTTATTAGTATTAAAATAGGATAAATTCATTGGAGTAAGAAGTATAAATTTTTTTATCTTTATATTCTTTCCAAAAAACAATCTTTTGATATTTTGAAAAAAGAAATATTTTTAAAAAATAATTCAATTTAAAAAAAATATTATTATATTAAATTTAATTCATTTTCTATAAGAAATACCAAAAATATGGAAAAATTATGGAAAAATTATATTAATTAAATAATTGTTATTTAATATTGTAATTTATTATTTTAATATTTATTTTATAATACATTAAGATTTTTTATAATCTAAATTGGGGATTGGGGATTGGGGATGGGGGATTGGGGATTGGGGATTGGGGATTGGGGATTGGG
>JAJJLU010000968.1:0-12985 GCA_023807065.1 Isotricha intestinalis
CCAATCCCCAATCCCCATAAAAAAATGAATAATATTTATTAATTTATTTATAATTTATACCTGATTCAAAAAAAATCTGTTTTGATTTTGTTATATAAATTCCTCTTTATTTATATTATTCTTTCATTTATGATTCTTCAAAAAAAATTATATTCTCATAAAAATATTCTTTTTTGTTTTATTATATTAAACAAAAGATATTTCATAATTATAATTAATGTAAATTTTGAATTAATATATATGAAAAATTTATTATTTTCAAATGTAAATTGTAAATTCTATACATTCAATTTTTATTATTTGTTATAATTTTCATTTAAGGAACCATTGACTACTACCATTATAATATTGTTCCAATCTCTATTATTTTTTTTTCATTATTGTAAATATATATGATCAAAAAAAAATTTGACTACCGTTCTTATTATGAATTAAAATTTTTGTTGTAAATAAATAATTGAATTTTTTTTCCGTTTTCCCTAATTAAATTTATTTATTTTAATTTCAAAGAAATGAAAATTATATAAAAATTGTAGAATCAAGGTTATATGTATAAATAGGAATCTAATTTGTTTAAATGAAGATATAAATCTTTTTTAATGAAATTTCTAAATCAATAAAAATATATATAACTAATTTCTTTCTTTTTGAGCATCATTCATTCATGTATTAATTTCAATTAATTTAATAAATAAAAATGTTTTATTTCACAGAGACCATCAAGTCTTGAATTAAACTTTCATTTTCCTAAAAATATTTGTTATCATTGATTTTCTTTTTCTTATTTAATAATTTTATTATATTCTTTATTTAATAGTGGATTATATTTTTTAATTGAATTACATATATTGTATATATTACCCTTTATTGACAATATATTTTTTTTGTGGAACAAATTTAAGTATTTAAAAAAAGAAAGATATTATAAAAAATCAATATAAGACACACTCAAAGTTAAACCATATCAACGGATAAAATTCTTTTTATTTTATTTAATTAATTTAAGAATAAGGATTAAATATTAATAAATTATATAAATTAACTTATTTAAAGAAAAAAAGTAAATAATATTTTAAATATTCTTAAGTCAATTATTTTTAAAATAATTATAATATGTCAAAGATAAATAAAAAAAAAGCAAATAAAGTTAGAACCAACTTAATATTATTAATAGCAAAAGAACAACAAGTTCAAAAAAAGAAAAATAAAGAAAAAAATCTTATGATGATAAATGGAAAGACTTCTTTAGAAATAGATAAGTTATATTCAACAAATTCTTTTGAAATAACAATGCATCAATTAATTAATGGAGGTAAAAATTTATGTGTAAGTCAAAATTCATCTTCGAAAATAAAACCAAGACCAAGTTTATCTTTAAAAAATCAAAGCACTACTTTTGCTCTATTGGAAGTAAATAATAGTACAAATTTAAATTCTTCAAAAGAAATAGATTCAATAAAATTACAATATAAAAAAAAAATATCCGAAAATAAATTAAAACTTAGAAGTTATAATGAATTAACAAAAAAAAATATAAATTTTAACAAAGAAAAAGAAAAAAAGAAAGAATTACAAAAAAAAAGTATAAGACATTTAAGAAAATTAGCAAGTTTTTATAAAAATTATTTATTATGTGAAAAAAAAAAGAAATTCAAAAAGCAAAAAACAGTTTCTATTCAATTTCAAATTTATGAAGATAATATACATAAAAATTGTATTTCAAGTAAAGGAATAGTTAAAATAACTAAACCAAGTTATTTTGCAAAAAATGCTTTTCAAAGGAATCCAGAAAAAAAAAAATCAGATAATCCTAAAGTTAAATTTGTTACAGATATTATTGATTTTCAAAATAATGATTCTGATAAAGAAACTAATTTTCATTCTTCTGTTAAACAAGATAAAAAAGAATTATCTGATGATGATGAAGAAGGTATTATTTTTTCTTCTTGTAATAATGATATAGAACAAAATAATGTAATGGTTTAATTTTCTAAAAAAAAACAAATTATGTATTATGATGAAAAAATATTCTTTTTCAATTTAAAATTATTTTGGATTTTAGATTATTTGTATTTATCAATGAAAATTATTTAGAGATATAGAAATTTGCATTTTTCTTTTATAATTATTTTAAAACTGTAAATATTTTAGAAACATAAATGAAAATAGAAATCAAAAAAATACGATTTAAATAATTTAAATATAATTAAACAAAGTTATTATTAAATTACTAAATCCCATTGATTTATTAATTAAACTTAGATTTGCTAAGTTGTGTTATATATTCATATAATTTTTGATTGATTTGACATAGATAATTTCCCCACATAAATAAAAATTTAGTTCCTATTGATTCATCCATATATTTTTTAGTGAATTTGGAATAAATTTTTTTATTAATTTCACAATATAAAATATCTTTTGAATTTGGATTTCCAATATCTATTCCTGTTAAAAACTCATTTTTATTTAAAGTCAATTCAGCATTCCCAATTAAAGTTCCTTCATCAACTTCATAAATAAAGGCATCATTATAAGTTAATTTTACAGAACAAGAATAAGGCATTTTAACAAATAAAAAAAGATTAATAAGTTGATCTCCTTTTTTACAAATTACATTATTTCCTTTTGTTGTATGATGCAAAACTTTAATTCTTTTTGCAATTAGATTATCAAATTCTATTCTAGAAAATCCAAATTTTTTAAATTCACTATCATAAACATAAGTTAAATCATCAAAAAATCTACTTGAAGTTGAATCTTCAACTGTGTTTGAAACTGAAATTAGAAATTGAAGAACAATTAAGATTCCATAAACTATTGAAAATAAAAGAATTATCATTATATCTATAAAATATTTTGTTTCGTTTGATATATTTACTGAACTAAATAAAAATAACATTGATAAATTTATTATTTTTCTCATTTTTTGATTTGTTCTATATATATTAAATGATATAAGAATTAAACCTATACTATATATAAAATTTTGAGGAAAATTTTCTATCAGGAACAATGCGAAAACCATTTAAAAAAATTTATTTTTTTTTAGAATTAAATTTTTATTTATATTGAAATTAAATTATAATATTAATTTAATTCATACTTTTTCATTAAAAATTTTTGTTCTCCCATTTCTTTTATATTTTTCTTTTTTTAATCCACATTTCAGGTTTAAATCAATAAATCAGAAAAATTTTTTTTATAATCATGATTAAGAAACTTTCATTAAATTGTTAATGTTTTTTGAATTAAAATATATTCTGATATATCAATGAATTATCCCTTTTTATTCCTTCAATTGTTTTAAACTAATAATTAGTTTGAAAGACATTTAAAAAAATTTGTGTGATATAATTTCATTACTAAAAAATTTTCCTTTTATTTTGAATGAAATTTTAGAAATTGAATTCAAACATTTTTCATACTATAACAAAATATCACGATTTTCTTCATGAAACACCTAAAATTTGCAAATCTTCATTTTTTCTTAACTTAATTTATATCAACAATTGTTTGTTTTATTTCTTATTGATAAAATATTATTTGCTAAATTTTCTTAAAATAAACATTTTAAGTTTTTTATGAAATCTGTTTAATTTTTTTTATAAACTATCTTATTAACTCCTTTTCTTAAAAATTGAACTTCTTTATTAAATACTTTTTTAATATTTCTCCTTAATTAAGTTTTTATCTTTTTTAATTCTATATTTTTTTCATTTTTATAAATAAATAATCAATTATTCATTATATTAATATTTAACTATGATTATAGAATTCACATTGAAATTATTTATAGGGATATTCAAATAAATCATAAAATTAAAACTTGATAGTTATAATGAAGATGAATACACCCACATCAGAAGAATATTTAAATAAAGAATTTTAAAATTTACAATCAAGAGAACAAAACTTCTTCTAAAAATAAATTGTTTAAATGACAATAATTTTTTTGGGATTTAGGTAAGAAATATAATATATCGAATTTATAATATATAATTGCCCTGGACTAGTTATTCAATAAAATAAAAATTAAAATATAGATATTTTTACATTATTCTTTTCACATATTAAATAAACATAACATTAATCATTTTTTTAACAAATAAAAAACCAAAAAAAATTTGAAAAAGGAAAGATTATATGAATTAATGAATTATTTAAAGATATGGTTTTAAAATCATTATAATTAAATGTAAGAGTTTAACTTTAAAGTTTTGAGTATCAAATACAATAGATATTGAAATTAATAAAAAAAATATACAGAAGAATTATTCTGAGAAGAAATTTTTAATAAAAATTATTACATAAAAAGAACAATTAAATAGGAAAAATATGTTTATTTATCCTTTACTAAATTAGATAGATTGTTAAGAAGGATAATTTTTAATAATTCTTAATACAATGAAAATTATTTTTTAAATATTATAAATTAAAAAATCAATTATTAAATCAAATTTTTTTCAAAAATCAATTATGAATTCTTTTGTCGACAAAGTTATTTTTAAAAACATTTTGTTTTTAATATCAAATTGTAAACTCATTTTATATTAATTAAACTTATTATTAAATTTATATTTAATTATTATCTTCAGTGATAGTAGTTGACTCAATTCCATTAGTTAGACTATTAACTTTTCTATTTGTTCTTCCAAAAATTCTTTCTAAATCTTCATTAGTATAATTAAATGGAATATTAATTCTTTCTAAATAAAATTTTAAAATTTTTAAAAATTTCACAGCATTAATAAAATCCATATGTAATTCTTTTACTTTTTCATGACTATTATCTTTTCTATTAATAAAAGATAATTTCAAAAGTTTATATCCCCTAATAATTTCATCATCAAATATATGAAGATTTTGAAAATTATATAAGTCATAATGATTTCCAACTCTTTTATTAAAATTATTTTGATTATTCTCTTTTAAAGTCATTTTAACCATATATAAAAAATTTTCATCAAAAACAACTAAATATTTTATTTCTTGTGTTTCTTCTTTATTGTTACCAAAAAATGATAAAATACTTGAAACTTTTTTTATTTTTGAAAAAGGAATATAAGGCATTGATTCAATATCAACAATAGTATTTTTTTGATATATTACATGCGAAATTTCAAAAGAATTTTCTTTTTCTTCAGAATATTCAAAAGATAAAATATTATCTATATCATTAATATCTTGATCTTCTTCATCATCTTCTTCAAAAACAAAATTTACTTTTCCTTCTGTTTTAATTGACATGTTAGCTTTTGATTTTTCTTTATTTTTTCCTGAAGATAATGGATTAAATCCTGAATCATAGTTTGTAAAATTATCAATAATATTATTCACAATACTTTCCATTTATCTTTATATTTAATGTTAATAAAACAAAAATAAATTTATTTATTCATTTAATTATTATTTTTTAAATATATTTTTGTGGATGGAAATTTTATATTATAAATATATCTTTTCATTCATAAACAAATTATGTAAGTTTTAAAATAAATTAAATGCAAGATCAGATATGAGAAAATTTAGAATAAACTATTTAAATAATTTCAAATTTATTTTACTTAATCATTATAAATAATATTAATAAAGATATTAAATAATGTAAAACATATTAACACTATATTAAAAGAATAATATAATTATTATCTGAGTTATTTTTATTATTAACAGTTGATTATTTATAGATTAAGTTTTTTAATTAAAATCAAAGAAAGAAAACCTTACAGTAAAATAAGAGAAAAAACAAATAATAATTTGTTTAATTACAAAAAATCTTATTTTCAAAAAATTTAATATATTTGAAGACAAATTCTTCTTTAAACTCTAATCCTAATACTAATTCTTCTTATAATGATAACAGGAAATTTTCATTTTTTAGAAAATAATATGGTTAATCCTTAACAATTTATAATTTTATATGTATTTGAAATTAATGATTCAAAAAATTAAAATATATTTGTTTTACTTATTTTTAAGTCAATTAATTTTTCATAAGTTTTAAATAATTTAGTAAAATAATGAATAATATTTAATTTATCTAACAATAAACCAAAAGAAAAAAAAATTCAAATAAAAAATGTCTAACAATCCTCAATCAAAAAAACAAAAAAACTCTAAACTTCTTTCTTTAGAAGAAAGAGTAATTACTTTTTTAGAATACTCAAATCACATTAATCAAAAACAAACATTTAAAAATGGTTTTCAGACAATAAAAGATAATTTAATACCATTAACAATAGAAAGTAGTAGTTCTTTAAGTACTCAAACACAAAAAGAGGAGAAAAAATGCATTATAAATATTGATAAAAAAATATTAAAATTTGCAGAACCTCGTTTTAAAATTTTACCAACTCCTTTTTTACAACCTAAATTTTCTAGATATAGTGATTTATCCAGTTCAATTACTTCAATCTTAAAACATAATATCACAGAGAGTATGACTGATTTATTGGAAACTGATGAAAAAATATCTATGAATAAAATGGAACAAATTGAAAAGAAAAAAAATATAATTGAAATTGGAAATAATTTTCCTTATAGATTATTAAAAGAACATGAAAAAATTTATGAAGAAATTTTAAAAGATTTAAAAGGAAATGGATTTAATAATATTAAATATAAAGGAAAAATAGCTACTAATTATTTAACTATTTTATTACATAATGAAAATACAATTGGTACTATATTTTATCATAATAAAGATATCAATCAATTTTTTATTAGAGAATTATGTATTTTTCTATGTATTTTGTTTTTAGATGATTTTAAAGGATTAAGTGAAAATGAATTAACTGATTATAAAAATTGTTTAATTTATTGTCATTTAAATTTTTTATATGTAATGATGATTATTATCAATCATACTGAAGAAAAAAATATAAATATTGAAATAGATAAAAATAATTATTTTGCATTTGAGAGTTGTAAAAATATTTTAAATGCTGTTGATGAAAAAATAGATGAAGAGAAGTTTAAAAATAATTTCCATGGTCAAAATAAAATAATAAAAAATATATTATTAAATTTAATAAACAATTTAAGTTATTTGAATTCAAAAGTAACTGAAGAAATAAAAACAATTTTTAAATTGGCGAAAAATACAAAATTAAATGATGTAATAATAACACATATTCAAGGAAATAATTTAATAACTGAAAAAGTGAATTTAATTTCCTTAAATGATTTTCCAGAAAATTCAAATTCAAAATCAGATAATAAAAATAATGAAGAAAATCAAAAACAAAATAAGATAGAAGAAGTTAAAAAGCCAGTAGTACCATATATATCAAAAAAAAATCCAAAAGATAAAAGAGAATATACTTTAGTTTTAGATTTAGATGAAACTTTAGTTCATTATTATGAAGATACAGAAGAAGAAAATGCTTATGTAAAAGTAAGATTAGGTACTGAAAATTTTATAAAAAAATTATCTCAATATTGTGAAATAGGAATATTTACAGCTAGTACTGAAGATTATGCTAATATAGTTATTGATGGTTTAGATTGTTCAGATAAAATTGATTTTAGATTATATAGACAACATACTTCTTTAGAATGTGGATTTAATGTTAAAGATTTAAGTAAATTAGGAAGAGATTTAAGTAAAATTATTATTATTGATAATCTTGAAGAAAATTATTGTCTTCAACCTGAAAATGGTTTAAATATTATTGATTTTGAAGGAGATGAATCTGATCATGAATTAAATTTTTTACTTGAAGATTTATTGCAAATTGTTAAAGAAAAAAATAAAGATATAAGGGATTTACTTCCTGAAGTTAGAAAAAAAATGCAAAAAAGATATATGAATATTATTTCTTAGAATATTAATATATTTTTTTCATAATTAATTTCATTTGTATATTTCATTAATTTGAATTTATTTATATTTTTTTTAATAAAAATTAATTTGTTTAAAAATATTTGATAAAATCATAAAAAATCCCAAACAATGAAATTAAAAAGCATTATTTTTATTAGAGTTTTAATAATAATAAATTATTAATCTTGTAAGTGATATATTTTTATGAATAATTAATTGTTCCAAATAACCTATTTCTCCAAAAGAAATTTATTTTGAATTCCAAACAATTTAATGCAAAAAATGATGTTTTTTCAAGAAATATTATTTGAAGTAGAAATAAAAAAATCAACCAAAAATACATAAAATAATTTGAATAAAGTGTATAATAAATAAAAAAAAATATAATTAGATATACTAATATAATATTATAAAATTCAAAAGCCAAATAATATTCAATTAATTTTTTTTAAATGTCTATTAAAGAAGATGAAATATCTTCAATGATAGATATAAAAAAATATAGATTATGAAAAAAATTATTATTAAAAAAAATATTTTTTTCTTCTCATGATATATTTAAACTATCTCTTTCATTATTTAATGTTACATTGTTTGAATTAATTAAATTGTTTTTGTTTTTTTTAGAATTTTTTTTTATTTGAAAAATTTCTTCTTTAATTTTAATCTTTGAATAATTAATCTTTTTATCTTTTAAACAATTCCACATATCAAATTTACAAATGGGGCATTTCATTTCATCACATCCATAAATATATTCTTTTAAACAAATATGATGGAAAAGATGTTTACAAGGAGTAAAACAAACTTTTTTTTCATCAGAATAATTTTCTAAACAAATTGGACATTCTTCTTCATTATTACAATTTTCTTTTTTATATTTAAAACCTTTTATTTCATTATTTAATAAATAATATTTTTTTTTCTTTTTTAATATTTCTCTTTCTTCTCTATTTCTGTTACTGTTTCTTCTGAAAAGATATTCCCAATCACTAATATCAGGGCCACGACTTCCAGGATTACGTATTGCATGTAATATACCTCCTCCTCCTCCAATCACTATACTAATCACAACTAATAAAATTCTAATTGTTTTATTATGGAAGAAATATTTTTTTTTTTTGGTGATGATTTCAGAAATCTAATATTATTTGTTGAATTAATATTTGAAAATGAATTTATA
The DNA here is from genome assembly GCA_023807065.1 of Isotricha intestinalis. Lineage (NCBI taxonomy): Eukaryota > Ciliophora > Litostomatea > Vestibuliferida > Isotrichidae > Isotricha > Isotricha intestinalis. Next base: position 9,012 of record JAJJLU010000968.1, read on the forward strand.
TCTTCGTTTATTGTATAAATAATATTAAATAGCAAAAAACATAATAAATACCATAATTTTGCCATTTATAATAATAAATCTGCATTTAATGTATTTATAATATATTATTAATTATGTTAAATTTAATTAAAATATTCAATTACTATTATGACTTTTAAGTTTTTAATGAATAAAATATGTTTCTGATAAAACTTAATTTAATCAATGAAATTTTGCAAATAAAAAAGTTATTTTTTAACTTGAGGATTTTTCAATAATTGTATGCTATTCAAAATCTTAAAAAAGAAAAAAATTTGAAATAGTTATTTCCAATTTATTTTCTTTATTTTAATTCTATAAAACCATAAAAAATATATGTTTAAAATAACAAAATCATTATTTAAAATTATATAATTTTTGGATTAGATATATTTAGAATTAAAGCCCAGTTTTTTTATTTTATCTCCTTTTTATTGGTTTTGATATTTTCTTTAGTATGATTGATGATATTAATTTCTATTTCTTTTTGTTTTATTAAGAAAAAAATAAAATATTACTCATTTACTTTATAATTCATTTTAAAAACATTTTTTTTAGAAAAAAAATATAAAAAAAGAATAAGGAAGCAATTAGACACTAATAAATGATAGTTATTAAAAAATGTCTTTATTAAAAGAGTAATGAATGATAGGTTGTTAATTTATAGAAAAATAATATTCTAATAAATATATAATAAGAATGATAGTTTAATCGAAAACAGTAAAATCTAATTATTGAATAAATTATAGTATATAAATGATAAATAAGATATTCAATAATAAATAATGAGAAGTAAATAAAATATTAATATATACAATTTATGAATTATATAAAATTATAAAAAAATATAAACAATAGTTCATAGTAAAAGTATAAATATAGAGAGTAAATAATTGTTTATAATTATATTTTTATGATTGGTTTAAACAATTATGGTAAGAATTTTATCAAATATAAACAGTTAAAGTATTTGTAAAAGTTAAATATATTTCTAAAATACAACATCAATTATATTTTGATTTGAGAATTATTCAGATAATAATTGATTATTCAATATTCACTATTATTAAAATTATAATTTAAGATCAAAGAAATATATTCTAAAATATAATAAATTTAGAGTGAATTATATTTATAACACATAATATTTCATAAGGATTATTTTTAAAAAATCTGCTTTTTTAAGTTCTTTATGTTTAAAAAAAATATTGTTTAAAAAATATCATAAATTAATTTTTAATGTTAATAAAAAGTATTAGATATGAATTCTAATTTTAAAAAACATTCAACCATAATAAATAGTTCTATTAAGAAAAGTAAAACTAATTTTTTTCCTCAAATTCAAAATATAATATCGAATAGAGTAAGAAACAGAAATATTTTAGAAGATCTATCACCAAAAAAAAGTATTTCTAAATCAAGAAATAAAAGAAATGTTTTATTGAATAATAATCAAAATATTCAAAAATTATTAACAAAAGATAATGAAGAAAAAATATTCAAATTAAGAATAGCAAATAATAGAAAAAAATATTTTGGTGAAGATAATACATTAAATTCAAAAATTAATAGAGTTAATCGTAAATCTACTTCTTTTTCAAAAAGAGAAATTAATTTGTTAAATAATCCTAATAGTTTTTTTTATCATATATTTAAAAGTTCAAGAGAAATTGACAATGAAATAAAACTTAATAAAAAAGAAACAATTACTGATAAAATGAAGAAAATAAAAAAACATATTAAAAATAATGAACGTTTTGTTTTTCAACAATTAGAATTATTAAAAAAAGAACTAAATGAAGATGAACAAGATAAAATTAGAGGGAAAGTGATAAGCACAAAAACATTCCTTGATTTAAAAATTAAAAATAATTATACAAAGCCTTATTAATTGTGTAAATTTAATACAAATAAAATAAATATAAAAATCAAATAATCATAATTTTTATAATTTGTTTATAATTTATATTTTACTATTATTTTAATATTGTTTAATTTGATTCAAAATGGATTATTATATAATTAATTAAATTTGCTGATTTATTATATCAAATTTCAAATCTCATAAAATATAAAACCAAATAATTGTTACTAAACAAAAATCACTGAAATTTAAGAGTTAATTGATAATTGTATATTAAATAATTAAATATTTTTCAAATCCAAAAAGCCTAGAAAGTATAATTATTTTATAAAAGATAAAAAAAAAGAAACTATAGGAGTATTTGATATTAAACTAAAAACAACTTTATTATTATTATATAACATTTATTATATAGAAATAATTATGAAATTTTTTTGATTGATCAATGGCTTACATTTAAAAAAAAGAAGAAGATTTATTCCAAGTAATTCACTTTTAAGTAAACGTATGAACAAAAATATAAAAGTGTCTGAATGAGGATTTATTTAATTTTTATTTTTGGAGGAAAAAAAACCAAAAATTTAAAAAATTTTTATGAAATTAACGTATTGAAACAAACAGAAAATCTTTTAGATAAAAGATTTATTGCATAAATGTTTGTTGATAAAAATAAGTTAAATGTAATTATAAAAGGAATATTATAAACAATAATATATTACTGAATAACAAATTTGAGTTTCGAAAAAATTGAAAAATTAAAATCTCGATTTTTTTAATTGTTTTTTTCTATTCATCAAATAATTTGTGATTTTTAAAATTGGATTTTTTTTCTTTTCTTTAAAAATATTTCTGATTTATCTCTGTATTTTTTTTTATAATTAAGATTTAAAAAGCTTCTTTTTTCTCTCTTGTTTAAGAAACATTTTTTAAAATTTTATACCTTTATTTTTTTTTAAACAAAAACTCATTTTTATAAGAATATGTTTTTATTTCAGAATATTTAATTGAAATAGTATATTTTTAATCTTAAAATAATAAAGATTTAATATTTCAAAAGAAATAATTAATGAAGCAAAGACTCAAGATAAAAAATTATTACAAAGAAGGAAATTAATTATTATCATCAGATAAAATTCATACAATTTTCATTATCAATATCCTCTTTGAAATAGGAAAGATTGAGATAAGATGATTAATTGTATGACAGAAAAATATAGACTTTATTGTAGATTTCATTATTTTAAATTTTTTAATTTTGTTTTCCTTTTTTATAAATGATCAACGGATGACAAACTTCCTAAATATAATAATGAATATTTTAATTTATATCAAAAAATTTTTTATTTAAATTTAATATTGTATTAATTAAGAATCTTTCAAATTTTAAATAGTAAAAATGGAAATTCTTACAACACAACAAATTATTTTTAATGTAATTTTGATTTAAAATAAATATATTTGTTATTAGATTACTTTTAATCCTATTTTTTTTGTGTTTATAAATGAATTTAATTTAGACTTAACTTTTTTGTAACAAAAAAAAAAATATTAAAAAAATTAAATAAAAAAAATAAATTCTATTAAAATAAAATGTGATAGTCCAATGTTATCCTTATTCTCAAGAATATAAAATAAATACATATCAAATGTTGAAAATTTATTTTTTTTGAAAAAAATCTCGACAAATTGCTAAATAAACCCTTATCCAATTTTTTGAAAAAATTGAAATTTTAGTTATTAAAAGAATAATTTAAATATATATCTTAATAATTCTAGAATAATCAATATTCTCAATAAGGGGTGAGTGGTATATTATTAACAATTAAAAAATTGATAATTTTCTCATAGGTGAACTATTTATTATACAGTTTATTTCACAATTAAATTTTTTGTGAATTTTTTACATTTTATATTTTTTAGATTTATTACTCAGTTTATTTTAGAAAATTCCACAATAATAATTTTTAAAAGATAGTCAATTATATAGTATTTCAAAATTATATGTAATAAAAAATAAACAAAAATGGGAAAAAAAAGAAAAGAATAAGAGGTAAAAAATAACCATTTCGATTAATTTCATTTTTTAATTTAT
>JAJJLU010000969.1:0-12982 GCA_023807065.1 Isotricha intestinalis
CCAATCCCCAATCCCCAATCCCCAATCCCCTCAAAAATTTTAAAAAATAAGAAATTATTACTAATTTTTATTAAATACATAAACTAAATATAATAATACAATCTAAATCATATGTTCATATATCTTAATTTTATACATTTCTTTAAAAAATTCATTGCAAGATATTTGGCATTTGGTTTGCCCTATATGTGTTCCCTTTCGTACTATATAGAAATTTTTCTTTAAAAATCTATATATCCTAAAATATTTAGTATTATCAGATTGATTTTGAGTGATTCAAAGTTTAAAGAATCTAAAATATTTACAATGTCTTTTTAAGTCATTGCCATTTTTTTTCAAAGTATCTTTAATAAATCTAATATTTTACTTTGTTCATATTCTGTATTTCGGCCACTATTTATAGTTTTTTGTTTTTATTTGATACATCTCTTAATTTTTGTTTATTTTTTAGCTATAAATTAAAAGATTTTCGTTCTATATTGAAATATGTTAAAATTTCGGCCTTTGCATGCTTTAGATTACCATTAACATCTACTTCATGATAATAATCTAATATTTCTAACTTCTTTTTAATACTTTTAAATTTATGCTTTTTATGATTTGAGCTTTTCACCATTATTTTTTTTAAATAAATATTTTAAATTTATTTAAATTTAATATTAAATGGTTTTAATTCAAATATATTATTAACTACCTATTATTAAAAATGATTTTTGGAAGAAATGGGGGAAAATTTTAACGCAAAAATTTTCAACGCTTAAAAATGAAAAATTCTGAATAATTCGGGAGGGGAAATTTCAAGGCAAACTACGGTATTATGAATCAAAATGAAGATGTTATGTTAAAAATTCATACTCCTTGGTATGAATATTATAAAGAAGTTGAAGATTTAATAAATAATAATTTTTAATTTTCGTTGAAAGTGATGGAAATTTTAAATATATTGAAGATTTTATTTTTATTATCCTTCTTTAATCTATATTCTTGGAAATAAAAAACTACTAAACCTATTGTTATTCAAGGGAAGAGAAATGGTAATAAAGGGGACCTTTAAGTTAATTGTGTTTTTAAATTTTGATTGTTAAAATGATATAAAAAAATTTATTAATTGTTAATTTCAAATAATTTAAAATTTAAATAGATTATACTTTAAAAAAGTAAAAAAAATGAAAATGAATAGTTTTTTTTCATAAATATATCTTTTGATTCTAATATAATAAAATTCAAATTAGAATAATTCCTTTAAGACAAAGATATTTTTAAAAGAAATATTTTATTATTTAGCAATTGAAAATTTAGATTTTATAGATTCATTAATGAAAATGCACCTCAAAAAGTAAAAGTATTGATTTCATATTCATATTATCCTTTTTATATTGGAGGTTCAAAAAGTTAATTATTATTCAAAAATTAAATTTGAATTATATTATTAAACTTCATTAGATTTTTTAATGATATTTAAACGAAAATTATTAAAATTTAACTTAATTTCCTTTTTAATTGTAACTCATGTTTATGGATAGAATAATATTTTATTTTTAAAAAGTAGATATGAATCACTAAATTTTTACAATGATTTTTAAAAAACTAAATAACAAATAATATTTTGTAATAAATTAAATATAATAAAGAATCCATTTATCTAATCTGAGAAATTTTATAGGAAAAGAATATGATTTAAATGAAATTAAATTGATTTGAGAAATAAATAATGTTTTTTGGTGGGAAATTACTTTTGATCGAATTTTATTTGGAGATTTTAAATTAATGAGTTTTAAAGAATCAAAATTAGTTTTAAATTTTGATTTAATTGGAATTCCAGAATATTTTATGAAATGGTTAAAAGAAAAGATTTTGATAATAAAAATCATAAAGAAATTATAAATCATATATTTATTATTCTTTTTCTTGTATCAGAGATTTTAATATTTCAGTTTCTTTTTATAATTGAATATAATAGATTTTGTGGAATTATATTTTAACTTTGATTTTATTATTATATTTTTTATTATGATTGGAATCATTGCCTTTCTTTTTTTTTATATCATTAATATATTAAATAAAAAAAGGAAATGAACAAATGAAATTTAATATATCTTTTATATATATTAATTAATTTAATTTATAAATTAATTATTTTTTAAATATTCAAGAATTATAATTAATAATTAATCAAACAGCATGACATTAAATATATATAAATTTAATTAATCCAGAATAAAAGTCTTCAAAAAAAAATAAAAAAATAAAAAATCCACGAGTCAAAAAAATATCACCTGAATAAAAAATCATATAAATATTAATAAAGAAAAAAAATAAAAAAAATGAAAGAAAATGAAGATTCAGGGGGTATTGAAAAAACGGAAGAACCAAAAGAAACAGAAGACTTTCCAAATAAAGAATCAAATTTAAAGTCTTCACAAAACCTGATTCAACCTTCAGAAAAACCAGAGCGTGAATACCGTATAGAAGACGATGATGATTCAGAAGAGGAAGAATTAGATGTAGATTTCAAGGAAGAATTAGCAGAAATAGCGAGTGATCTTCGTGGGCAAGCAGATAATGAATTAAAGAAGCATCTTCTCTTCGAACAAAAAAATATTTCAATATTTCGTTTATTAGGTCACTTATCAAGCAATTTAGATTTATTTCTTATGTGTTTAGCAGTAATAGGATCTATTGGTGCTGGAATAGCTATGCCTTTAATTGCCTATTTATCTGGAAATATGTTTAGTGATGTTGGTGATACTTCTGCTTGGCAAGATACTTCTAATCCTGTTTTTTTAAAAATGATGAGAGATGCTATTAATGATGCTATGAATACTCTCATTTATCGTTTTCTATGGGTTGGTGCTATAATGCTTGTTGCTCATTTTATGAATGTTACTTTCTGGACTTATACTTCTTTAAGACAAGTTCTTCAAATGAAAGAAAATTACTTCACTGTTATTTTAAAACAAGAACAAGGATGGTTTGATGCACATAATGCTTTTGAATTTGCTACTAAAGTTCAAGCTCAATTAGAACAAGTTGAAATGGGACTTGGAGAAAAATTCGGTAATGTTATTATGTGTATTGCACAAATGATTGCTGGATTCATTATTGCTTTCACTACTTCATGGAAATTGACTTTAGTTATGTTATGTGTTGCTCCTTTAATTATTGGAGATGTTCTATATTTAGTTAATGCTCTAAGAAGTGGAATTATTATGGGAAGAAAAACTTTCGAAAAAGCTGGAGGAATTGCTGAGGAAATGTTATATAATATTAAAACTGTTACTTCTTTCGCCAATTTTGATTATGAAATGAAAAGATTTAATAAAAAAATAGAAACTTGCTTTATTTTAGATAAAGGAACTGTTCTTAGAATGGCTGGTTCCATTTGTTGTCTTATTTTCTTAATGAATTCTACCTTTGTTGTGGCTTTTCTTTATGGAAGACATTTAGTTCTTCATCATGAAAAAAATCCAAATACTGGAAAACCATTTACAGGAGGTAATGTTATGACAGTAATTTTTTCTACTGTTATGGCTATTATGAGTATTGGATTAATTGCTCCTAATCTTAAAATCCTTCAAGAAGCTTGTATTGCTTCTTCAGATTATTTCACTTTATATGAAAGGAAACCTGAACTTGATTTAAGTACTTCTTTCGAAAAACCACCTAAAGAAGAAATTAAAGGAAAAATCGAATTTAAAGATGTTGTTTTCTCTTATCCTTCTGATGTTACTCATAGAAAAATTTTAAAAGGAATTAATTTATTGTTTGAACCTGGAAAAAAAATTGCTTTAGTTGGTGAATCTGGATGTGGGAAAAGTACAACTGTTAATTTAATTGAAAGATTATATGAAACCGAATCTGGAACTGTGTTAATTGATGATAAAAATATTAGAGATTATGATTTATTTTATTTAAGATCTTTAATTGGTTATGTTCAACAAGAACCAGTTTTATTTAATAGATCAATAAGAGAAAATTTAATTTTTGGAAGAGAAGAAGAATTAAAAAAAATAGGGGATGTAGATAAATTAATATTAGAAGCTTGTGATGATGCATATGCAACTGAATTTATAAATTTATTACCTGATAAATTTGGTTATACAGTTGGAATAAAAGGAAGTAAATTATCAGGAGGTCAAAAGCAAAGAATTGCAATAGCAAGAGCAATATTATGTAAACCAAAAATATTAATTCTTGATGAAGCAACATCAGCTTTAGATAATAAATCAGAGAAGGAAGTTCAAAGAGCATTAGATCACATAAGTCAAAAAAATGTAACAACAGTAATAATAGCCCATAGACTTTCTACAATAAAAAACGCAGATTTAATATATGCAATCAAAGAAGGTAAAATAATAGAACAAGGAACTCATAAACAACTATTAGAAAAAAATGGTTATTATGCAGGTTTAGTTCGATCTCAATTAGCACAAGATGAATTAGAATCAAAAGAACAGAATTTAGACCCAATGATGAAAAAAAAATCATCTTTACGTAAAAGTGGAACATTAAGTGGTTCTTATCAAATTCAAGGAGCAACAACAAGTAAAGTATATATTAAACAAGATGATGTTAAAGTTGATCCATCAAGATTACTTCATGAATTAAGACATAATAGATTAAATTTAATAATTGCTACTTTCGGTGCAGCTGGAGTTGGAGTAATGTCACCAATAACTGGTTTTGTAATGGGAAAATCAATGAATGCTTTAAATTCATCTAATGAAGATACAATTAGAAAACAAGGTTTAAAATGGGGTTTAATGTTTTTCGTTATTGCTTTTTGTAATGGATTATCTAATTTTCTCATGATATGGAAATATGCTACAATTGGTGTTACTTTAGCTAGAATTTTTAGAAAGAAAATGCTTAAAAAATATTTACAATTACATGTTGCTTTCTTTGATATTGATGAAAATTCACCAGGTGCTCTTTTAACTAGATTATCTATTGATACTATGCAACTTAATAGTATAATTCTTTCACTTTTTGGTTCTACAGTTCAAGTTTCTTGTGTTATTATTGTTTCTTTAGGAATGGGACTTTATTATGATTGGAGACTTACTTTAATTATTGTTGCTTTTGTTCCTTTCATTGCTTTTTCTATCTTCATTAGAACTCAACTTAGAAAAGGTTCTTCTAGAAAGGGAATTAAAGCTAATATTGAAGCTGGTGCTATTTTATCTGAATGTGTAGTAAATACTAAAACAATTTATTCATTTAATTTCCAAAGACCAGCTGTTGAAATGTATTTAGATGTTCTTGAATATAATAGAAAGAAATTTGCACATGATGCTTTCTTTAATGGTATTTTCCTTGGTATTGGACAATTTGCTGTTTTCTGTGCAAATGCTACTACTTTCTATGCTGCTAAATGTTTCCTTTTGGACAATTCTATTGATTCAATGAGAATGTCAACGACATTTAATATTGTTATTATGATGGCTGGAGGAGTTGGTAATGGTCTTGCTCAATTAGGAGATTATAAAAAAGCTTCAATATCATTTAAATCATTATATTCAACATTAGATACTCAAAGTTTAATAAATCCATTCCCTAAATTTAATAAAAATAAAAAAAGTGCAGAAAATATAAAGGGAAAAATAGAATTTCGAGATGTAACATTTTCTTATCCAACAAGACCAGATCAAACAATATTAAAAAAAGTATCATTTACAATTCATCCAGGACAACAAATAGCATTGGTAGGATATTCAGGATGTGGAAAAAGTACAATAATTCAATTGTTAGAAAGATTTTATGATGTTGAAGATGGAAAAGGAGTAATATTAATAGATGATGTTCCAATAAAAGAATATAATTTATATGAATTAAGAAAAAAAATAGGTTTAGTAAGTCAAGAACCAATATTATTTAAAAGATCAGTATTAGAAAATGTCCGTTATGGAAGATTAGATGCCTCTGATGAAGATTGTATTAATGCAGCAAAGCAAGCAAATATAATGAAATTTTTTGAAGGAGATAAAATGCATCAAGTTTTAGGAAATGAAGATAAGAAAGAAGAAAAAGAAAAATTAAATGAAAAAGGTAAAGGAAAAAAAAATGAATTAAAAAAAATGGAAAGAAAAAAATCAAGTTCAGGTGTTGGTGATAAGGAAGATCCAGTTTCAGGGGGAGAAAAACAAAGATTAGCAATTGCTAGGGCATTTATAAAAAATCCAGTTATTATTTTATTAGATGAAGCTACATCTGCTTTGGATAAAGATAGTGAAATTGAAGTTCAGAAATCTCTTGATAAATTAGCTGAAGGAAGAACTTCTATTGCTATAGCTCATAGGTTAAGTACTGTTGAAGGATGTGATATGATTTTTGTTTTGGAAAGTGGAAGAATTGTTGAAAAAGGAAAACATGATGAATTAATGGCTTTGAAAGGGAAATATTATGTTTTACATAAATATTCTGATATGGGATAAAGTCTCATTCTTTTTTAAATATCATTTTTTTAATCGAGTTTTAAAATTTTTTTTTTAGAATTTAGAGGCAAAGTAGTTTTATATGTTTTTTTATCTTTTTTTTGATTAAAAAAAAACTATTATAATCATTTTGAAGAAATAAGACGAAATAATTAAAAAAACAATAAATATGTGAGAAACAATAAGAAAAAATATAATAAAAAAAAAAGAAATTTGTTCTTTTTAATAAATTTAAATTTTTAATAATCAAATTTAATTTTTATATAAATTAAAAGGGATTTTTTATAAGGATTGAATTTTGTTTATTATTCAATTTGTGAAAAAAAAAAATTATTGTAAAATGATATTGATAATATATATATAATAAAAAGAAAACAAACAATTATCATAAAGAAAAAATATCAAATATAAATAATATACATAAATAAAATTAAAACAAAAAAAATTAAATACATTTTTCTGAAAACTTTATATTTTATATAAAAATAAAACAATAAATGAATCTTTTCAAAAAATTAGATTTATTTTCCTATAAAGCCAATTTTACATTTAATGATGAAGGAGATAAAGGTTATAAAACAATTGCTGGAGGAATTCTTTCAACAATATCATTATTAATTTCAATGTTGTTTTCAATTTATTTTTTATTAAGATTCATAAAAAAAGACGATGTGACAATAATTTATTCTTCTAAAAGAGATCAATCTGTAAATATTTCATATTCAAATACATTACCTTTTCTTTTTAGATTAAGTGATAATTATTCTAATCCATTAATACAAAATGGTATATATAATATTTCATTTAAAATATGGTATCGAAATTCAACAAGTCAAAATTATGAATTAAAATATGATGAAATATTAATTGAAAAATGTAATATAAATAAGCATTTTGGAAATTATATTTCAGAATTTAGTGAAATGGAAGATTTAAATTCATTTTTTTGTCCTTCATTAAGATTAGGTAATCAATCTTTATATGGAATTTATGGAAATAAACAATTTGTTTATTATAATGTTATCATTTCTAAATGTAAAAATGAAACTAATAATAATTCTTGTTTATCAGAAATAGAAATTGATAATATTTTAAATTATGCTTATTTAGATATGAGATATATTGATTATTCCATAGATAATTTAAATAATAGTCATCCAAATTATATAAATATAAGAAATGAAAGATTTTTAACTTCAATAAAAGTTTTTAAAAGAATTATGTTAACATTTAAAACCATATATTATTCTACTGATAAAGGATTATTTTATGAATCTTTTTTAAATAAAATATTTCATCAATTCGATAGATTACTAATAGATACTTTTTTAATAGAAAACGAAAATTTTTTTTCATTATCAATTCTTCATAGTGGAGAAGTAATAAAGTATAAAAAAAAATATTTAAAAATTCAACATTATATAGGATATATAGGAGGAATTTTTTATTCAATTAATTTTCTTTTTTATTATATAAATTATTTTAATTCAAAAAATTCATACTATAAAAAATTAATAAAAGATTTTATTGTTAATAATCATATTAAAAAAAAAGGTTTGAATGCAGACAACTTAACTTTTGATAAAAATGCAATTAATTCAACAAATAATAAATTATTAGTTACGAAGCATAATCCAACTTCAGAAACTAAAAGAGTAAGTATACAACCAAGAATTGACAATTTAAGAACAGTAAGTAATAATCTTGAAACTAGACATTCTTTAAATCTTATTGATAGATTTAAAGAAAAAGATGATATTGATAGAAAATTTTCATATACTTTTTTCCCTATGAATATGATTAAAATGGATAATAGAAAGGAATTAAAATGGTATATTAAAGAAATTAATAAGAGATTGAATATAATATATATTTTAAATGTTTTAGAACAACTTGAAATTCAGATAAATAATGAGAAAAAAAAAAATAATAATCTTATTCTTAGATCTACTATTTCTAATGTAGGATGTAAAAACAATGGTCCTAATATTTTTAATAATCATTCCAAAATTTATCAAAAAAACAATTATATTAAGGAATCGGAATAAAAAGATTTAATTTTAAATTAATATTTAATGTTTATATCTAAAATTTTGGTCAATACAAAAATAGTTAATTTTTTTAGGTGTATTAATAAGTTATTTGAAATTTAAATTTTTAAAGTATATCAATTTAACATAAAATTAATTAAATTAATAAATGTAAAGATAAAGAATTAAAAATAAAATATATTTTAAAATTTTTTTTTATATAAAATTAATCAAATTTTTATTCATTTTTACAATAAATAATATAAAATTATAATGTAATTTTAAATAAATAAAAAAATAAAAGTTAATGTTTAATATCTCATTTTTAATAATTGTTTGTTTATTAAATCAAATAATATCAAATGATAATAAAAAACCAAAAGAAAATCCTCCTCCAAATTCTTGTGAAGAGAAATATAATAAAGAATATTGTAAAAATAAAATAATTGCCAAAAAAATTTCAATAATAATAGGAATAATATTGATCTTCCTTTTTATTTTATTAATAATATGTATGATATTAAAAAGAAATTCTTTAGAAAGATATGATATACAATCTAATTTGGAAATAACTCTTTATATAAATCATTTAAATGATTCATCAAATGAAAATATTGGAAAAAAGAAAAAAATATATTTATTTCAAAATATTATCAGACCTATAAAATACAAAAAGGAATATGAAATTTATGGAACTCAATGTATGATATGCTTAGATAATTATAATGAAAATAATAATGAAATATGTTTAACTTATTGTAAACATATATTTCATTATAATTGTTTAAAAGATTATATGATGAAAACTGAGGATTCACATTGCCCAGATTGTAAATTCGATTTTTTTTCTTTATTAGAAAATAAAAACATAGATTATTCAGAAATTAGTTATGAAAGTAGTAGAAATGATAATGAAAATTTGAGTATTCTTTTACTTCAAAGTAACATCAACAACACTAATAATAATAATACAAATACTAATATTATAAATAATAATAATCAAAGTGAAGGAAATAGAAATATCAATGAGAATAATACTGATAATTACAGATTAAGAAGTAACTCAAATAAAAATATAAATCATTCAAATGAATTTTTATTAAATGAACTTATTTCAATTGAAAATAAAAAAACTGATGGAGATAATAAAAATATTAAAGATGATGATAAAAAAAATAATAAAAATAAAAATACTAATCTATGTACAGAGATAATGAATACTAATATAGAAACAAATCCAAATAATGAAAATAAAAATATAAATATAAATAAATCTAACTAATATTTGAATTTATGTATTACTAAACAATAATTTAAATTTTTTAAATATGAATATAAACCAATTTAAAAATATTTAAAAGAAAAATATAAAACACTTAACATAAACTCAATTTCTAAGCAGTAAATCTATATTTTAATCCTAAAAATGTTAAACAAACATAAAAGCCACAATAATCAAATTAATGAAATTTTTAAAAACTTAGTAAAAAAGATTTAAATAATCATAAAATACTAAATTAAAATTTTAAAACTGAAAATTTTCTTTAGTTTGAAAGTTATAAATTTTAAGTTCAGTATAAGGAATTGTTAATGATAATAATATTATTATAATCAATGTATTTTCATTTGTTTTAGTTTACTTTATCATCTAAAATTCTTCTTTTATATTCTTATCTATATATTACCAATTCCTGTGCTTTAGGAGTGTTCTTTGGTCTAGAGCCATTTTGGATTTTGAATTTTTGAGTATATATAATATTCACATCTTTATAATCTAAAGTAGTGGGTTCTATTTAATATATTTGGAATTGATTTTTTTTTTTATTTTTTTTAAAATAAGTTTTTTGGAATTAATTACGTTTTTTAATATAATTTTTATTTCAAAATGTTAGTTTTTTTTGGATCAACACATTGATTATCTTCAGTATTTTTATTATTATTAAATAAAATATTTAAACAAATATCTTAATTATGATTATTGCTGAGAAAACAATCAACATTAATTTGAAAAAATATTATCACTATAACCATCAATTCTATTTTGATATAATAATATTACAATGTAAATTAAGAATTATTGCTTTTATAATATTAAATCATCTTTATTTAAAATTTCGAATATAATATTTATAACTTGTATTATTTAAATAATTATTATTTATGTTAATTATAAATTGTATTCTTCAATATGTTTATCATATCTAATTATTTAGTTTTGTTTGAAGTTGATGAAGAAGTGGAAGTAGGAGATGAATGATAATATTTTTGATGATAAATTTTTATAATTATTACATTTTTAACAATTTAAATATCCAAAACAACATTTATTTGTTGAAGAAGATTCCTTAAAAAATCAATTTCAAAATTAACAGTTTATTATAATAAAAATTTTTAAAATATTAGAATAAATTTTTAGTTAATTAATTTATTCATGATAATAATATAATTTTAATTCCAGATTTATTTTCAAAGGATATATATGATGATTTAAATGATGTTTAAAAAATTAATGTCAAAAAAAAGGAATTAAAAAAAGAAAAGAAATTAAAATTAAAACTAAGAATATTCCTAATTTTTTAACTTATTAAATTTTGGTGATATTTCTGAAAGAAATACTCATATGAGATTATATTTAATTTAAATTCTAAAAGGGAGTTTTAGAAAGAGATTAAATAGGATATATTTAAATAATAATAGTTAATTTTATAAAAAAATAAGAATATTTATTTTATTAATAGGAAATAATCTTTTAAAATTTATAAAAATAATCTTAATGTTAGTAAAATATATTGAATTAATTTTTTCAAGAAATAATTCATATCAAGACACTTTTTTTATTTATTTTTCATAAATTGTTTTGTATAAAATTGATTCATCAATCCAATTTATTTTAAATAATCATTTTTTCATATGAAAAAAAAATAGAATTTATTTAATTTATTTTGATTTTGATTATTATTCAATTAATATTATAATAAAGATATAAGAAAAGAAAAAATATCCTTAAATGAAATTCAAATATTTAGAAAATTTTAAAAATCTCATTTAATTAATAATTAAACTTTTAAAAACAAAATAAATTATTTCTTCAATTAAATCTCTAAATTTCTTAGTTCTTAATAATTAAAATTGGAATAAATCATCCTTCAACTTTTTTAAATTAATCTCCAATAATTCTATAATAATGTTATTCAAGGTTCTCTTCTATGATTTTTTCTATATATTTTTACAATATAGAAAATAATATTTACAAATATTTTAATTTTTCCTTATATTTTTTTAATAATAACAAAATTCTATACACAATACAATCGTAAGATGGAAATTTTACAAATATTTTTTTCTATCATATTAATCAATATTTTTTTCAATATATATCGTTTTTTTTCATTTGCTTTAAAAACACTAACTTTTAATACAAATTCGAATTTATCATGAAAAAATGAGAAATGTTTAAATTAAATTAAGATTCTTTTACCTTAATCTAATTGATAATTTATCCGAGATATTACCATTTTTATAATATAATTTCCCTATTTCACAATTATTTTTTCGGGGAAATAACTTTGAGCTTTTTTTTTAATTAAAATTTAAAATCATCAAATAGTATGAAATAATAAGAAAAAGGAAATAAATTTATAAATTATTTAAAGAAGTTTTAAATTAAATTTTTGATATTAAAAATCAATTATGTTAATCTTGTTTATTTTTAGAAAAATTTCTTTTTTTCATTGTTTTTCTTTTATTTTAAAATGATTCATTGTTAATTATCTTCAATGTTTTTATAATTTTTTTTATTATTTATTAAATAAGAATTTAATATTGTTTCACTATATGATTTTTGAAAATGTTTTAAATTTATTTTAATTTCATATTTCATTAAATCTCTCAAATCTATTTTTATACTAAATCCCAGAGTTCTGATTTAAAATATTTGTTGAATTTGATTTTGTTATATTTAATTTTTTTTTATTAATTGTTTTAGTAGTGAAAGAAGTTTTAAAATTATTTTTATTATTTATATCTTTTTCTAAATTTTTTATATGAGATATTTTAGAATTTGTTTCATTTTCCTTTTTTTCAGAAATTGTTCTTTTCAATTTTCTATTGAGATTTTTGTTTTTATTTTTTGAATTCATAAACAAATTATTTTTATTATTATTATCATATAATTTAATTTCATAATATTTTTTTTGATTTCTCTGTTTTTGAATATCTTCTTGATTACTTTTATTTGAACAATTTAATCCTTTTCTAAAAGAATTATATTTTGCATTTTTAATAATTTCCTTCTTTAATTTATTATCATTTTTATTTTTTATTATATTTAAATTTGAATAATTTATTATTGATGAATATTTTAATTTTTTTGAATTTTTATATGAAGAATATGAAGAATTTGAACTAATTGATATAAAGTTATAATTATTTGAATATTTTCTTTTTATTAGGTTATTTGTCTTTTTAATCTTATTATTATTGAAAAAATTTAGATTTAAAAGGTTAGATTTTGAATAA
>JAJJLU010000970.1:0-12945 GCA_023807065.1 Isotricha intestinalis
ACATAAATCATTAAAATAATTTTTCTCCATTTTTTATATATTTCTTTTATAAAATGACTTTAAATAAAAAATAATATTGAGAAATAATTTTTAAAAAAAAATAAAATTAAGAAAAAAAAGAATGGATAAATTTATAAGCAAAAATGAAAATAATTTAAAAGAGAAAAAATATTTAGATCAATCAATAAAAGAGAGAAATAAAGTAATAGAAGATTTTATGAATGATATGGATAAAAAAAAAGAAAAAGAAAATTATGAAGAAGAAGAAGAAGATGATTTTGATAAAATAGAAAATGAATATATGAGAAAAAAAAATGAAGAATCTAAAAGAAAGAATAAAGAAGAAATAAAATTAATAAAAGAACAAAATAGCAATTATGAAAAATATATTAAAGATAAAATTAATGAAGAAAGAGAAAAAATTTATGATTCAAATATGATAAAAAAAACTGATTATGAAAATAATAATAAAACTATTTATCAAAAACATTTTTTTCCAAAATTATATCAAAATCCAGAAAATATATATTTAATAGAAAATTTAAAAAAAAGAGAAAAACAGAAAATGAAAAAATTTTACGATAAAAAAAATAAAAATGAAGAAAGAATAAATCATTTTAATAGAAATTTTTCAAAAGAAAAACTAATAGAAAATTTAAAAAATCAAAATATAAAACTTTTTAAAATAGAAAGAAAAAAAATAAAAGAATCTCATTCAACAAGTAAAACAAAATGTAAAAGAAAAAAAAATAAAAAAGAAGAAAAAGAAGATAAAAAAAATGAAGAAGAAGAAAATAATTCTTTTGAAGAATTCGAGAAAGTATTTTCTACATATAGAAATAATAAATTAGGATATAAATCAGGAAAAACAAGAAGAAAAAGTCAAAAAGAAAAAAATATATTTAATAAATGTCATAATAATAATTTAAATAATCAATTAAATGAAATTCAAAATTATAAAAATAATAGATTAAAAAGTGATTGTTTACTTCCTTCTATTTATAAATATATTAATCAAAATCATTTTAATGGAAATAAAACTTTTACTAATTTTTCTAATAATAATTATGAAAAAAAAAGTTTTAGTGGAAATTTAAATTTAAATAAATTTAATAATAATAAAATACAATTTGATATTATTTTAAATCATTTTGAATAAAAAAATAAAAAAAAATTGAAATAAATAAAACAATAAAAAATTAATTTATTTCTTTTTTCATTCTTTCAACTAATTTTTCTAATTCAGCTACTCTTTGTTTTAATTTTTTATTTTCTTCTCTTAATTTATTATTTTGAATAATAACTTCATTTTCTCCTGCATTAGAAGACTTTAAATTTGCTTTAATATAATCTGTTGGAAATTTTGGTTTTTCTCCTTCTTCATATAAATTTATTAATACTTCTGTTAAATTATCTACTACTCCTGATTTTTCTAAATATGATGTAAATTCATCTCTTTTTCCTTCTATTGTCTAAATCAAATTTTATTTTTTTTTTTTTTTGTTATATATTTTTATTTTTACTTTTGATTTCGATGACATTGGTTTTTTTCTATTTATTTATTTTTTCAAAAGGTATTTTTTTATTTAATAATTATTTATTTATTTTTTTTTTCTTATTATTTTATAAGTAAATCATTATTTTTATGATATTAAAATTAGCTGTTTTAACATCCTACAAAAAACAATTTTTACTGTTTCTTATATAAAAATATTCTAAAAATAATAAACATTAGTATAGATAAAACATTAAAAAAATAAAATTTATTTAATCCAAAAATTAAATATTTAAACATTAAAAAAAACGTATGTCAGACTCAGTAACAATAACGAACCCAGTAGATTTCATGAATAAATCTTTCATGGAATATATAATGGGAAAAATAGGTTATAAGAAGGAAAAATATACATTAAACATAATAAAAAAATATGAAATGACTCAAGAAATAACAATAAAATTTCAAAATCCAGAAGAAGCAGATAAATTCATTTCAAAATATAATGGAAAATTTTTTGATGATTCCTCAACACTACAATTAAACATAATTAAAAAAGAATCAGAATTAAAAGAAGTTATAAATACAAATAAAGAAATGACATATAATAAAGATTATCCGAATTTAGTAGATACAAAATATGAATTAAAGCCAAAAACAGAAGGATTAATATTATTAGATGCATCAATAGCAGAAAGACATAAAAAAGTAATATCATGGTTAATAAGTAAAATAGGATCAACATTAATAAAAGGACAAAGCGTAATGAATATATCTCTTCCAGTATATATATTCGATGGTAGAACAATGTTAGAAATATTTGCATATGAATTAAAACAAAGTCCAATATATTTATCTAGAGCTTTTTATGCTCCAAATCAAATGGAAAAATTAAGATGGGTAACTACATTCTTTATAAGTCAATTATATTTATCACCATTACAAACTAAACCTTTTAATCCAATTATTGGAGAAACTTTTCAAACTAAAATTGGAAATATGAATATTTATTGTGAATTAATTGTTCATAAACCTCCAACATGTAGTTTTTATTGTATTGATGATAATAGAACTTATAAATTTTATGGTTATGTTGGTACTGTTGCTTCAACAGGAGCAAATTCATGTAAAGCAACAAAAAGAGGAAAAATAATATTAGAATTTAAAGATGGTAATAAATATAGAATATATTATCCTAATATTTATTTAAATGGTGTTACAATGGGAACTAAAACTTTTAATTATAAACATGTTGCTTTAGTTGTTGATGAAATTAATCAATATGTTTCATATATTAAATTTATTCCCGAAGGAAAAAAAGGAGGTTTATTTTCTATGTTTGGAGGAAATAAAAAAGATAAAAATCATTATCCTGATTATTTTATAGGTGATATATTAAAATTATCTGATGTTAAAATTGATAATGAAGGAGCTAAACATGAAAGAGATAAAAAAGCTACTTCTTTTTGTTCTATTACAGGAGAATGGAGTAAATATATTGCTTTTGACGGTGATGTTTATTGGACAAGAAATAATGAAGATTTATTAAAGTTACATTTTATGGATTTCACTTTACCTAGTGATTCTACTTTCAGAGAAGATGTTCTTTTGTTTAAAGAAGGAAAAGAAGACGAAGCACAGAAAATTAAAGAAAAATATGAAGAAATTCAAAGAAATGATAGAAAATTAAGAGAAAAATTTCAAAAGTAAAAATAATATATTTTTATATTTTTTTGGGGTTTTTTCAAAAGGAAAAATATATATTTTATTTTCACATTTAATTTTTAAGTTAATAAAAAATAAATAAATCTTCTTTATATTTTTTATTATATATAATAAAATCAATTATTATTAATTAAATAACTTGAATTAAAAAATGGCAGATATTAAAAATTTATTAAAAGGACCATCAGTTACAGTAAAAGAAGAGAAATTATTATCATATGAAGAATGTTTAGAATTTTTATCAAATATATTAGATGAATTAACATCTCGTTTCACAAAGAAATATTTACCTCCAATAGAAAATGCATTATTAGAGAATTATTATTTTATTCCTGTTGAATTTTTTGAGAGAAAAAATAAATTACCAGTTCCAGAACATAAAGTAATTTTAATATTCAAAATGAATAGAACATTAAAAAAAGATGATATATCATTTCAAGTAGAAAATGAAAGTGTATATTATCCTCTTTTTGATTCAATAAATTTAAAATTTACAGAATCTTTAATTGATAGAGTATTATTAGATAAATTTAGAATGAGTAAAGCACTTTATTTACAAACAAATTTTGAATCAACAAGAATATTAAATTTAAATGGTGAAACAAAGAAATTATATACTATTGAAGATGATGAAAATATATTTACAAATAATAGAAGTGATTATTATAAATATGAAGGAGTTGATTTAAACTTTAAAACTCAAAGTTTAGATGAAATTGATAAATTAACTAAAATTATTTGGAAAACTTTAGTTGTTAATGATATTCCTTTACCTAAGGATGGTAAAGAAAAAAAAAATGAAATGTCTTCTAAAAAAAAAGACGTGAAAATTAATGTTGAAAATAAAGAAGAAGAAAAAATTGATCCTTCAAGTTTAAAAATGAGTTATGATAAATTTAAATTATTATTTGAATATGGGAAATTAAATATGAGTGAAGAAAATATTAAAAAATTATGGAGATATACTAATAAAAAAAATAGTGAAACTATTGATTATGAAGATTTTGTTAATTTTTCTATTTTATTAGTTCATTGTTTAAGTGCTTGGTATATTGCAATGTATAAACATGAAAATAATAATTGTTTCGATAAAAAAATAAAAAATTGTGTTGAAATTATGAATTTACATTTTAAAGAATATGATTTTGAAAATAATCAAGAAATTTCTTTTGAAAATTTAAAAAAATGTTTATTAAAAGAAAATGAATTATTTACAAGAACAGAAATAGAAATTATTCTAAAGCAAATTAACCCAGATCAAAATTTCCAATATTGGAAATTTGATAAAATTTTAAGAATATTATATTACAAATATTTCAATTACCAAAAATTAATAAGTGAGGATAAAATATATAAATATTTAATAAATATATTTTTAAAGCAAGATCCATATAAAACAGGTAAATTACATTATAAAAAAATGAAACAGGCATTTTTAACAGAAAATAAAATAAAATTCGAAAAGACAGAAATATTACTTTTATTAAATCAATTTGATATAAATAAAAATCCAGAAATAGAATATTATCCTGCAAGTTTAATATTAAGAAATATAGTAGAATATTTATTAAGTGGAGAAATAGGAATGCAAAAAATAGATATTACTCAATCTCAATATACTAAATATGAACATTTTTTTGATGATTATGATAAATATTGTAATCAAATTCAAGAAATTTTTATTAAATATGATGAAGACTTTGATCATCTTTTAAATAAAAATGAATTTAAAAAATTTATCACTTGGTTAATTCCTTATATTCAAGACGATGAAATTGAAGAAAGATTTTGTTGGATGGATCAAGATAAAGATGGTGTTTTAAATTATCAAGAATTTAAAAACTCTTTTAAGGAATTAATGGAAAGAATTAGAATTAATAATGTTATGAAAACTATTAAAACTATTAAAGAAGAAAAACAAGAAATTGTTGAAGAAGAAAAAAAAGAAGAAAATGAAAATGAAAATGAAAATGAAGAAAATAAGGAAGATTAATTTTATTTAGAAATTAAAAAAAAAAATGATTAAATAAGATAATGAAATTATTTTTAAATTTAAAAATTAATGTTTTTAATTTTTTTCTCATTAAAAATATATAAAAATGAATAACATGAAAAAATTAAATTTTTCTTCTCTTTCTCCTCAATCAAAAAGATTAAATAAAACAATATTATCTCCAGAAGCAAAAGCAAAAAGAAGACAATTTAAAACAAAATTTAATATTGATAAAGAAAAATTAAATGAAACAGATATAATAAATATAATTAATTCAATAGAGAAAAACAAAAATGAAAAGTTAGATGTTGAAAAAGTTTCAAAAAAATTAATGAATAAATTAGATATTAATAATAATGGTTATGTAAAAACGAATGATTTAATTGAAGAAATTGTTATAAGAAATGGTGATTTAATTGAAGATGAATTAACTTTATTTTATAAAAAAATAAATGAAATTTTATTATCAAAAAGTGAAGAAATAATTTTAAAATTAAGAAAATTACAAAATAAAGATTGGGTTAAGTTAAACGAAAATTATATTCCAATAATAGAAAATATAATTAATATGATATCAGAACAAAATTTTTATGATTTTGAAAATCAAATATTAGATTTTTCAAATGATAATGAAGGAGAACAATTTTTAATGAAATATTCTCAATTAGAAGATTCAAATAGAAAAGAAAAAGATTTTATCTCAATGAGAACATCAATAAAAAAATATACAAATAAATCAAGTTTTTCTCAAATAAAACATAACCATAAAAAAAGAAGAAGTACAAATTTATCATCATTAATATCTCCTTCAATTTTAGGAAGTTTATATGATCAAATGAGAAAACTAGATAAATGTGATTTTAACATATTTGAATTAGATAAAATATTAGGAAAAAAAACTGTAATATACATAGCAAGTGAAATATTAGAACAATTTATTTTTGTAGAAAATGATAATATACCAAAAGATATATTAAGAAATTTCATAACTCAAATAGTATCAAATTATGATAGAATAAATGCAATATATCATAATGATTTACATGCAGGTGATGTAATGCAAACTTGTTATACTATATTTACTCAAGGAAAATTAAAAGATAAAATGAAATTAACTGATTTAGATATTTTTGCTTTATTAGTAGGAGCTGTATGTCATGATTATAAACATCCAGGAACTAATAATTTATTTCATATTAATACTCAATCAAAATATGCTTTAAGATATAATGATACTTCTGTTTTAGAAATGTATCATTTATCACAAACTTTTAAAGAATTACAAAATGATGAATTTAATATATTTAAAAATTTTTCTCCTGAAGAATATCGAATTTGTAGAAGAAGAATGATAGAAGGTATTTTAGCAACGGATATGGCAAATCATGTGAAAGTATTATCAACAATGAAAACATATACTGAGAGTTATAATATCATTAAAGGAAAAAATTTTGATAAAATTTATAAAGAAAATGAAGATAATAATAGTTTAGTTAAATTATTTGATACACAACAAAATATGTTAAATATGATTATTCATACTTCAGATATTTCTAATCCAGGAAAACCTGATAAAATTTCTGGAGAATGGACTAAAAGAGTTTATGATGAATTTTTTATTCAAGGAGATATGGAAAAAAAATTAAATTTGACTGTTAGTAATTTCTGTGATAGAAATACTACTAATATTAATAAAGCTATGATTGGTTTTATTAATTTTGTTGTTGGTCCTACTATTGATACTTTAACTAATTTAGTACCTGAAGTTTATGATTATACTGAGTATTGTAGAGGAAATTTAAGGAAACATAAAATTGGAGCTAGGGATGATGAAAGGAAAGAAAAGGAAAAAAAGAAAAAAAATTTGTAATTATTTTTTTTTGGAATAAAATATACATTTTTTAATTTATTTAAGTTTAAATAGTTCTAGATAAAAAATTTCTACTAATTATTATAACATTTAATTGAAAAAATATATAAATTAAAGGAATAAATTAAATATAATTAAAGCGAAACAATTTCCAAAGAAAAACCCCTTAATTAGATGATATTTTATATGTAAAAATTATATTAGAATATTCAAAATAGAAAAAAAAATAATAAATGAATAAATAATATGAAAACTATTATTCCCCTAATATATAAATAAAAATTCAGTAAAAAATATAAATAAAAAATAATAAAAATTTAAACATATTAAAATTAAAAAAAATGAAATCCGACCTAAATCAAAGTAACAACTCGATGAATAATTCAAACTTAATAGACGATTCTCAATCATTAATAAGTAATAACACAACATCAAAAATTCCAAGAAGGACAAAACTTTCAGAAAAAGACCAGAAAAAAATAGATGAAGTATTAGACAAAACAACGAAAGTAACAGACAATGATATAATAAATTTTGAGGAAGTATCAATTCGTCGAACATTATTTTTTCGTTTGTACGTATCAGGAACAATAGAATATGGAAATTTTATCAATTTTGGAAATATGATGGGAACTACACCAATAAAAATAAAGAATGAATTTGTATATGGAAAAGATTGGGAAAAAGAAGATGGAAATATAACAGGAGAGAGTCAATTTTCATATAAAGGAGAAGGAACATATAATTATTATTCTTTTAATAATCAATTTGAAATTAGTTTTAGAAGTACTAATGCTTTTGGATGGCCACAATTAGTTCTAAGTTGTTGTTCAGTTGATGATGATGGACAACAACTGGTTGAAGGATATGGAGTTGTTCATGTTCCTGCTTCTACAGGCAGACATGAAAGAAGAGTACATATTTTCTCCACTCTTCAAGAAAGTGGATATTTTGAAAGCATTTTTGGTATTAATAATAAAAAAAAAAATGATGTCACTACTGCTTCCAAAGTCATTAGTAGTGGACAAGGAAGAGAAATTTCAAGAGTTAGATGTGATGGATGGGTTAAAGTTGTTTTTCAAATAGGATTTAGAGATATGGATAAATTTGGACTTAGTGTGGATTAGAATATAATAATAAATTGGACTTTTTTTTTTTAAATTTAATATCATTCACAATTAATTAATGTAATTTTTTTAAATTATATTTTTAATTTTAAATAAAATACATTTTATTATCATTTGTTTGGTTTAAATATATTATTATTTTTATTATAAATGTATTTAATAAAAGAAACCAAGTAACTTACCTCCAACATGTTTCCTTCTAGCTTTATCTTGATCAATAATACCAATATTAGTAGTTAAAACAAGATATCCAAATTGTCTAGAAGGAAGTAAATTAGCAATCCATTTTTCATATTCATTAACTTTAATATCAAATCTAGGAGAAATAACACCACATTTATTAATTCTTCCTAATAATTCAATAACTACTTTTCCTCCTCTTCTATCATCAACTACTTCAAAATCTCCTATATAGTTTCTTTTTTGCATTAATTTTAAAAATCTTATTATCACTTTTGAACTTGGACGAATTAATACTTGTCTTTTTCCTGCTCTTTCTGCATTTAATATTGTTTTTAATGCATCTGCTAATACTGATATGAGAACCATTTTTTAAATAATGAAATTATTTTTTTTTTAGATATTTTTTTCTTTTTGATTATTTATTTGTTTTTATTTTATTTTGTTAAATCTTTTTTTTTTTAAAATTATTCTTTATTTTAAAATTTTTAAAATATGTCAAATTTAGATTTAAGTTCAAGAAATATTTCAGATAATGATCAAATTTTTTTTAAAATAAATAACCCTGAAAATTTTATTTTTATAGATTTATCAAAAAATAATTTAACTTCTTTACCAAATGATTTATCATCATTTCAAAATTTACAAAATTTAGATTTAAGTGATAATCCTTTTATAAATTATCAAAATGTAGGTTTATCATTATCAACAATTCCAAATTTAGAAATTTTAAAAATAGATTTAAGTACTCAAGAAAATGCATATTTTATTTTATCTCAATTACCAAATTTAAAATATTTAAATGAAAAACCAGTTAAAGAAGAAGAAAAAAGTCCAATTGATATTAATGATAAAGAAGCAGATAATTCTTCTTTAAAAAATGAAATTCCAAATTTTAATTCAATCACTCAGAGAATTACAAATAAATTAAATCAAAAAAAGCAATCCACTGATTTATTTTATTCTGAATTTCAAAAAGTTTTAAAAGAACAAATTGAAAAAATTAATAATCTTGATGAAAATATTCCTAATTATATTTATACTGCTTATGTTTATCAAGCAAAACTTGAAATTTATTTTTATTTACAAAATAAATGTTTAAGTATGTTAAGTGGAAAAAGTGATTTTGATATAATTAATATATTGAAGGATATTAATAATTTCATTAAAAATAATTATAATGAAACTATTATTCTTATTCAAAAAATTGGTCCAAAATTTGAAGAAGTAATTTCTTCTTTTCAAAATTCTTTGAAAGAAAAAGACAATCAAATTGAAGAATTAAATAATAATTTAGAACAAATTCAAATTGAATTAAATAATAAGGATAATTATACTAATCAAATAATTGAAGAAAATAAAATATTAAAAGATAGATGTTCAGAATTAAGAGATAATAATATTCCAACTTATATAAATAATAATGATAATATCAATAATAATAATAATAATAATAATATTAATAATATAAATAAAAATAGAATAATAAATATAAATAACAATTTTTCCCCAAATCCAAATATTCAAAATGTAAATAACAAAGAAGCAAATTTACTCATAAAAAATTTACAGATTGAAAATCCAAAAGTTTCAAAAAAAAATGAAAATATGAAAAAATATATTTCAAAAGGGAATAATAATAATAAAACAAAAAAAACAGAAAAAGAGAATCCAACAATAACATATCAACAAAGTACTTCAAATATATCTCAAGCAAATCAAAAAGACAATAAAATAATGATAGGACCAATAAATAAAAGAAATTTAACCTTAAAAACTTTATTAGAAATGATTAATGAAATATATAATAGTAAATTTCAAAGAGATAAACAATTGATGTCTTCTCATTTGCAAAAAGAAACTTTAGAACAACATATGTATTCTTATTTTAATAAAAAATACGGTTTAAAAAATTTAATTATTGAATATGCTTCTGCTATTATTTCAGGAATAAAAAAATTTTCTAAAGAAAATTCAGAAGTTTGTTTATTTGGAAAAATATTAAGAAATGAATTAGAAGAAGAAGAAATTTTAATTGTTTCAAAATTAAAAAGTGCAATTAATCAATTTTTAAATTTATATTATCAAAATAAATTTCCTTTAAAAAATAAAAATGATATTGAGATTATGGTTAATAAAATAAAATTAGGTAATTTAAATGAAGAATTATGGTCGAATATAATAAATTATATTTTTTCTTCAAATGAAAATGATTTAATTAATTTAAATGATAAAATTCAAAATTATATTAATAAAAACAATATACAAGATAATTCAATTTCATATCAAAAATTTATTCAAATTGTAATTGATTTTCAAATTAGAGTAAGAGAAAATTATTTAAAAAATTTTAATGAATTATTTAAACAAGTTGATTTAGATAGAAATGGAATTTTATCAGAAAATGAATTTATTAAATTAATTGAATTAATGAATATTTATCAAAATCAAGATGATTTTGAAAATCAAATTCAAAATTTTATTAATCAATTAGACCCTTTTCAAACTAAAATTTTTATTTATAGTGATATTATTAATTGTTTAAGTAAAGAAATAATTGAAGAACAAGATAATGAAACTGGAGAAATTATTCAAATGAGTATTCTTGATAGAATTTCTATTCAAATGGATGTTTAAATAATTTTTTTTTAATAAAAAATTCATTTTTTTGAATATTTTTTTAATATTAAAATTTTAGTTTTATGGAGTAAAATAAAAATAATTTTTTCATTAAATAATATTTAATATTTAAATGTATATAAGAAAATGTGATATTATTTCTCCACAAATAACATTATATTATAAAGGAGATAGAAAGCATAGTTCAATTTTTAGTGGTTGCATTTCAATAATTTTAACAATATTTGTTTTTATTGTTTGTTTAATAATTTCATTTGACTTTTTATTAAAAATAAATCCAACTTCTTTTTATTTTATTACTAAAATTAAAGATATTGGAACAATTAATTTAAATCAAAATTACTTTTTTCATTTTATTACTTTTATCAATGAAAACAATAGAAATGATGCTTTTAATGAAAATGAATTTTCCTTGATTGGAATTAATAATATTTCTATTGGAAATTTATTAGATAAAGAAATATCAGAATATAATTTTTCACATTGGAAATATGAAAGATGCAATACAATAAATACAAATGATAAAGAAATAATAAAAGAAAAATATTATAATATAAGTTTATGTATAAGTAAATTTTATGATAGTAAAACAAATACTTTTATAAATTATTATGAAAAAAATTTTCCTTATCCAATTTTAGAAAATAATATTGAAACTGAACATTATATAAATTATGGAATAATATTAAAAGAATGTGAAAATAATACATTATATAATAATTCATGTTATTTTTCTTCGAATATATTAGAAAAGCAAATGAGATATATATTTAATTATTATTCAAATAATATTGATGTTGATAATTACAAAAATCCAATTGAAAAACAATTATCAAATAAAGTATATAATTATAGTCCTTTATATCTAAATTTACATGAAATAAATTTACAACAAACAATAATAAGAACATCAGATGGAATTTTTTTTGACCTAGGAAAGAAATTATCAACATATAATATAAATAATTTTTTTGATGATAATATTCCAAATGAAAATAATAAAATAATAGAAATGATAAATATTAAAATGACAAATAAAGCAGAAATATATCATAGAGAATATAAGAAATTTCAAGATATTATTGGTTCAGTTGATGGAACAATAGAATTAATGATTTTTATTATCAAATTTTTAAATAATTTTTTTTATCATGATTTTAGATTAGTTAATGATTTTAATGAAGTTATAGGTAAAAAAGCAAAAAAATTAAGAAAATTTAATAATAAAAATGATTTGAGTAATTCTTCAGAAAATAAAAATTATAAAAGTACTAATAATAATTTTATTACTGACAATAGATATTCTTCTAAATTTTTAGATTTACCTAAAATTTTCCCTTTAATTAAAGGAAATTCAATGAGAATTAAACAATTGAATAATTTCATTAATAATGAAGATTCCCCTAAAATACAACATAGTGTAACTGAAAGTAGAATTGTAACTGATTTTCAAGAATTAAATTATATTAATTATATTAATAATTATTTTAAGTGTTTTAGAAAAAAAAAAAATCATTATGTTGAAAGAATTTTAAGTTTAAGAAAATTAATTTTAAGTGAAGAAAGGTTACTGAAAAATTATTGGAAAATTAAAATATTAAAAGAAGGATTAACTGATGTTAAAGTAAAATCTGATAATATTAGTTTTACTTCTTTTTTAATTACAAATAAAAAAAAAAATATTTGATATTTATATTTGTTAATATATATTTAGTTTTTAGAAATAAATCATTCTATTTTTATTTTGTATTTTTATGTTTATAAATTGGAATTCATTTAAATAAATGTATTTAGAAAATATAAGATTTGTTATTTAAATATTTTATATATTTTATTTAAATTTAAGAATTAATTAATATCTCAAATAGTGACTTAACTTTAAATTTATACAAATGGGGATTGGGGATTGGGGATT
>JAJJLU010000971.1:0-12931 GCA_023807065.1 Isotricha intestinalis
CCCCAATCCCCAATCCCCAATCCCCAATCCCCAATCCCCAATCCCCAATCCCCATTCAAATTTGTATTTTTTTGGACTTTTTTTTTAATTCATTTATATTAAATTCTATTTAAAGAAAAAAAAATATTTAAAAAAATTTAAACAAAAATTATCTTGAAATACCGAATTAAAATCAACCCTATTATCTTTCTATATTTTATTTTTATAATTTTTGATATTTTATAAGAGGTTTCAATCAATATTTTCTTATTCAAAATATAAATTCTTTATCATTTTTATGAATTTAAGATAATGAATAATCTTGATATTTATGCAAATAATTTTAATTTTTTATGATTATTTATATTTGTGATCTCTTCAAAAATTTATCATAGTCTATTTAGTTTTATATAATTATTTTTTCGTTACATAAAAAAACATTAATTCTAATTCAAAATTTAAATTTTTAATCAGAAATATAAACTAATATTATATATTGTTTTTATTTTTAACAAATTTATTTAAAATTGAATACCATCAAGAATTTTAACAAGATTTTTAGCTAATTCAGCATAAACTGATTTTTTAATTGATAAAATAAAGTTCTTGAGATCATTCACGTTTTTAAACTTTAGAGGGGCTTTAACAATAGATGGGTATTTCTTTGAATATACATTACAATCTTTCATACAATCTTCATCAAATAAGCAATCAGTATTTTTATTTTCTTTTCCCTTTTTATAATAACAGTAACTATGATATAAATTGGCATTTCCTTTTCCTTTAGCATAAGAAATTAAAAATTGATTATTAATATTATAAGCAATTCCAATGAGAAAATTAATTTCTTTAATATCTTTTGTATCTGAAATTTGGAAAAATTGATAAGTTTGACCTTTTTTATTTGTATAAGATATTATTCCATTGCAAATGTCTTGAGGGAAAATATTACCAAACACTTTTTTAACATCTTGATAATTAACTTTAGATGTTCTAAAATCTAAATTAGTAAAAGAATTAACAATATATTGTCTATTATAATTGGTTATAGGATATTTTCTTTGAATTTCTCTAGAATAAGTTTTAAATTTATTTAACATTTTTTGTTGATCTAAATCTAAAACAGAATTTAACATTTGACCATATTTAGCTTTTAAAGCTTGTTTAATTTTATTTAATTCTAATTCTGTTAATCCTCTTCTAACTTTTTTATATTTATTCTTACATTTTTTGATAAATAAAAATCTCTTACACTGTCTATATTTAACTTGTTTATATTGTGGAATTTCTTTTCCACTAGCAAGTCCTTTAACATAAGTAACATATAAATAAGTTTCATCTAATCTTGCACCAATACCAAAAACAATTTCAGTTGAAGTTTTTGATCTTTTTTTTGAGAAAGTAAATGAATCATAAACTACATTATTTTTTAAATATTTTAACTTTTTAAATTTGGAAATAACATCAATTGGAAAATTATGAGTATTTTTTAATGAGTCAATTTGATTATATGTTATTTTATCCATTTTAATTTGAGTAGTACTTGCTAAATCTGTAATCAAAGATGATGTTCCTGTTGGAAAAGAAAATCTATATTTATTTGCCTCTTTACGTAATTCATTTAATATTTTAACTTTTACTTGATCTGGATTTGATAATAAATTTGGAATTATTTTTGAATCTATATATAATGTTCTAAATGAAATAGTAGTAGAAATAAATAAAAGAATTGATAATAATTTTAGATTTACCATTTTTATAATTTTTTATTCAGATATTTTTAAATATTGTTTGAAAGAATTATATTTTATTTATAAAGCTTTTTTCAATCATTTTATTATTTTTATATTTACAATAATTATATATACCAACAATTATTTATTTCAGTTTTTTTCTTTTTAAATTATTATTTAATAAAAATAATTAAAAAAAGAATAAATAATCTAATTTAAAAACTTAAATAAATAAATTAAAATTCTATTTTCCCTTTTAATTTTTTTTCTAAATAATTTATAAAAAAAAAAATATTTTTATTTTCCTTAAAATTCATATCATCATTATTAATAATATAATAAATGAATATGGAATATTGTAATTACATAATTTTTTATTAGTTTTTAAAATTATTTTGGGTTGTTCATAATAATTTTAATATAATTTAAAAGAAAAATAATAATTTATCAACAAAAATTTATTAGATAATGAAAATAAAAAAGAAATAATATTATTTTTTTCTTATAAAATATAATTTCATTTAACAATAAAAATTTGTTTTTAGTAAAAATAAATTATATAGTGTTAAGTTCTAATCTAATTATTCTTTTGAAATCAGATAATACTGTAATCAAATATTATTGTTTGCTTGCCTCTATTAGTTGTTAAAATCTTCATTTTTATTTGGATTATTTTTTTTATAATTTAAAAAATAAGGAATTCAACTTGAAAACTTTATTTATTTAAAATATTATAGATTTAATATAATGATTTTAAATTCTTCATTACCTGATAATTATTAATTTTAAATACTTTTTATTTTATTTTTTCATATTCTTTTTTATTTTTTTAAAATAAAAATGGAAAAATTTGATTTAGAAACAGAGAATACTAAATTAATAGAAAATTCTAATATGAATTTAATTGAAATTAAAAGGTTAATAGCATTTATGAAAATATTTGTTGAAAATTTTAATTTAATAATAAGTAATTTTCAAAAGCAATTGGCAAATCCTCAACAAATATTATATGAATCAATTTTGATTACAAATATGAATGGAATGTATAATTATTTTCTTTCTATAATGGAAAATTCAGGGAATTTAATGAATAGAATAGTTAATGATATAATATCTCCTTTAGAACAATTTCTAGAGACACAAACGAGTATATATAAAGATAATTTATCAAGATTAGGTAATCTTATTGGAAATTATAATAAATGTAAAACTTTACTTAATTATTCTAAAAATAATTATTATTATTCTTCTAATGAATATTATAAGTTCAAAAACAAAAACCAAGGATTAATTCATCTAAATAAAGATTTAATTGATAAATCAATACAAATGAAATCAAAAGTAAATGCTAATGAATTATTATATAAATATGAAGTTGAAAAATATAATATTATTATTTCTAAATTTAATGTTTTATATAAACAACTTAATGATGATGTGAAAAGTAATGAAGAAAGTAGAATTTCCTTTTTAAAAGCAACAATTGATAGGTTTAAAATAATTTATGAAGAATTTACTACTGGTCTCGTAAATTATAAAAATATAATTGAGAATTATTCTTCTGATGATATATGTGAAAAAGATAAAAAATATTTTAATCATGAAATAACTAAATATTATAGAGGAAAAACTGATAGATTACAAAATGAAAAATTTATTTCATTTAATGAATATATATCTCAAAATCCAAATCTGAATGATATAGTCTTTGAAAATGTTTACAATGAAATTAAATTATTTCCATTATTAAAAGAAGAAGAAGAAAATAAATTTATCAATCTAATCATTAATGAATTACTAAAAGAAAATGAAATTCAAATTTCAAATATAACTAAAGCTTTAGAACAAATGAAAAATCAAGAAAGCTCTTTT
This sequence comes from Isotricha intestinalis, assembly GCA_023807065.1. NCBI lineage: Eukaryota > Ciliophora > Litostomatea > Vestibuliferida > Isotrichidae > Isotricha > Isotricha intestinalis. Next base: position 3,585 of record JAJJLU010000971.1, read on the forward strand.
GCAAAGAAATTATTAGATAATTTTCTAGATAAGAAAAAAGTAAGTTCCTCTTTAAAATTTACTAATTTAAAAAATATGGAACATTTTTCAAATATTTTATGTTTTATATCTACTTTGAATGACAATATAAATGATCCAAATTTCCCAATTAATTTTAAAATAATATTTTTAGCAGAAAGAATTTTTTATCAAAATAAAACAACTGGTGATAAAATATATTTATGTGCTCAATTAAGTAAAAATAAATATTTTAGAACAAAAAGATTTTGGGAAAATGTAATAGAATTAAAATTAGCAAGTAAATTAGAAGATCATATAGAAAGATTAAAAAATTTAATATTACCAGAAGAAAAGAATTCAAAAGGAGGATTATTTGGCAAATTTTTAGGAGGAAAAAATGATATTCATAAAACAAGTATTGTAGGAGTGAATAAAATTAGTAAATTATTAAAAAATTATAATACAATTGAAGATTCAAAAGTTCCTATTATAGATAGAATGGCAACAAATGAATTAATATCAATTATTAGAGAAAATATTCCTAGTTTTTGTAATTTTAATTTTTATCCTGATGAGTGTCTTGAAATGATTAATGATTTTGCTAGGAAGTATAATATTAATAAAGAATATATTACTTTTTTCTTTTCTTATTTTAGTGTTTCTAATTTTACTGTTAGAAAATTACTTCCAAATGAAGATACTTATACATTTAAAAAAAATAAATTTAAAAAAAATTATTCTCAAGAACAAAAATATCTAGTTTTAATAAGTGAGTCTTTGAAATATCTTAATAAAAGTGATTATTTGAATTTATTATTATTATCTAAGAAATCTAATAAAAAGTTAAGTAAAAAAATATATAAAATAATATTAACAAAAAAAGATACTTCAATTAAAACACGTTTAAATATTTGGAATAATATTTTAGGAATAAGTGAATTAAAAAAAAAATATAATTACCAAGAAATATTAAACTCTCCTTGTGATGAAAAAGTAAGTTTAGATATAAAATTAGATGTTTTAAGAACAAATTTTAAAAATGAACAAAATGAAGAAGCTCAAAATAAAATATCAAATGTATTAAATTCAGTAGCAAAATTAAATGGAGAAATTAAATATTGCCAAGGAATGAATTATATAGTCTCATTTCTTTTAGAAATTTTATCAGAAGAAGAGGCTTTTTATATATTTTTATCATTTTTTCAATCAACAGAATATCCATTAATCTTTGAAAAAGATTTAGAAAAATTACAATCTTTCTTTTATATTTTCCAAAGATTAATTTCATTATTTGAACCTGAATTATCAATATTATTTAATGCTAATGGTGTTAATGCAAATATTTTTCTTCCTCCTTGGTTTATAACTTTATTTTTAAGTAGTAGACAATATATGAATCAAAGTGATACTCCAATTGCATTAATTAGAATTCTTGATAATTTTATTGTCGGAGGATGGAAATCTCTTATGAAAGTTGGTATATTTGTTCTTCATTTTTGTGAAGAAGAAATTAAAAATTTAAAATATGAAAATATGCTGAGTTATTTAAATAATGATATTAAAAAATATAATCTATTTATTGATGATAAAATTCCTGAACTTGAAAAATGCTTTGATGATAAAAGAATCACTAAAAATTTAATTAAGTTTATAGAAGATGAATATAAACAAGAAAACAAAATAAAAGAATTAAAATTATAATTAATTTATAATAATAGTATCATAATAAAAAATTAAAATTAATTTATAATAATTTAAATGAAAAATCATAATATAAAAATATATGATATTTTTTTTTCATAATATAAATTAAACATTAATAAACAATGACTGAATCTCAATATTTAAAAACAGAAGAATTTATTTCAAAGTATGAAACAAAAGAAACAATAGGAAAAGGGAGTTTCAGTACAGTTATATTAGGAATAAACAAAGCAACAAAAGAAAAAGTAGCAATTAAAATTTTGGAAAAAAACAAAATCATAAACAAAGAGGATTTAGAAAGAGTAGAAAAAGAAATAAAAATATTAAAAAATTTAAATAATTTAAACATTGTGAATTCAATAGAAATATTTGAAACAGAAGATAAATATTACTTCATAATGGAATATTGTGAAAACGGAGAATTATTTAATTACATAGTAGAAAAGCAAAAATTAAATGAGAAAGAAGCCTCATATTTTTATTATCAATTAATAAATGGTTTAGAATATATTCATTCAAAAGGAGTAGTTCATAGAGATTTAAAGCCAGAAAATTTATTATTAGGAAAAGGGAATATATTAAAAATAGTAGATTTTGGTTTATCTAATTTTTTTGATGGAGTGCATTATTTAAGTACTCCTTGTGGAAGTCCTTGTTATGCTTCTCCTGAAATGGTTTGTGGAAATGATTATAATGGGTTTTATATTGATGTTTGGAGTACTGGTATTATTTTGTATGCTATGATTTATGGTTATTTACCTTTTGAAGACCCTGATAATGAAATTTTATTTAAAAAAATAGCTGAATGTGATATTGAATATCCTGGAATTATTTCTAAAGAAGTTAAAAGCTTGTTAACTAAAATTATTGTATCTGATCCTGAAGAAAGAATTAAAATTGAAGAAATAAAAGTTCATCCTTTTTATTTACAAGGAAAACAAGTTTTTAAATATAAACATCCTGAATTTGTTGATGATAAAAATGAAGAGAAAAAAGATAATGAAAGAAATCTTAATAATATGAATAATGAGAATGAGAAAAACGATAATAATGATTTTGAAATTGAATCTAATGATAATAATAATGAAGAAGAAGATAATAAGTATGAAAATGATTATAAAGAAGTAGAAGATAATAAATATGAAGATGATAATAAAGAACAAGTTGAAGATAAAAATGAAGAATTACCTTTAAATAAAGGGGATTTATTATATGAACAAGATTTAAATACTTTATCTAATTCTAATGAAAAAAACAATCAATATATTAATCAATATGAAAATGTTGAAAAAAATAAAACAGAAAAAATCCCAGATAATAATCCTTATATTATTAATAATAAAAAAGATGAAAAAATCCCAGATAATAATACTTATATTATTAATGAAAAAAAATATGAAAAAATCCCAGATAATAATCCCTATAAAATTAATGAAAAAAAAGATGAAATTAAAATTGAAAATGAAAATAAAACAAATAAAAAAGAAATAAATGAAAAAAAACCATATGTTAAACCACAGATAAATAGGAAAAAACAAGAAGAAAAAGAAAATCCAAAACCAATAAAAAAAAGATATATTAACATTGAATTAAATTCAAATTATTCTAAAAATCCACAGATTGAAAAAAATAAAAGAGGAATTAGTCTTCAAAATGATTCAATAAATATAAATAAAAATTTAATGTCTTATCAAAAAAAACTTCAAGAAATTAAAAAGAGTTTAGATGAATTAGTTTCAACTAATTTTCAATCTACCAGAAATAAAAATAAACAAAGAGAAATTTCTCTTTTTTCAAATAATAAAACTTATGATAAAAATAAAAATAAAAAAAAATATATTTCAAATACTTTTAATAAAGATAATAGAAATACATATAAAAAAATTAGAATTACAACAGAAGAAGACTTAATCAACAAAGAACATGATAATTATAAAAAAAACAATATAAAAAAAAATCTAGATTATAATAGTATTTATAATACAACAAGAGGAAAAAGTGCGAATAACAACGATAAGAAAAAAATAGATAATACTAATTTCACAAAAAGTTATAGAACTAATTATATGAATACATTGACAAATAAATTTTATCATCCTGTAACGTTTTTAAATAGTAATTATAAAAAAGAAAATACTTATATTAAATCTTTTAATCCTTCTATTGGAAATACTAATAATAAATTAAATATGGATTATCATGATATCTTTAGTTTTCATTCAAATAATTATAAAAATAAAAATACATTTAATCTACCTTCTTCAAAGATAATAACTAATAAAACTTCAAATAGAAAAAAGTATGATTTTGAGCTATTTAAAGAACCATTAAATTATAAATATTTAACAACTTCTATAAATTCAGAAAAATTTAATTCTAAAAAAACATATGATGGCTTATTAAATATATTATCAAAAAAAAATGATTTATTAAATGATAAAAGTATTAAAAACCCAAATTCTAACTATTATTCAAAAAATACTTATACAAGCAGTATTTCAAATCTTCCAAATTATTTAAATACTGATAATAATAGAATTCAATCTTTATTTTCAACTAATAAAAATAAAAGATATAATAAATTAACATCAAGTTTAGATTCTTTACAGTCTAGTCCTAATAACCATAAATATTATTTTGGTAAAACATTTAATTTTTAAAAATATATTTTGTGATATTTTTAATTTTAACTTAATTTTTTTAAACAATATTATAAAAATAAATAGAATATTATAAAACTTAATAGAATATTTTTTTTAAATATATATTAATTTAAATATGGAATCAAATCCAGATACAAACACAAATGTCAATAATCCAGTTAATCCAGAAACAGAAAAAAAAGTAGAAACAAGTAGAAATGATTTAAATACAAAATCTGATATCAATCTTAATATAAATAATTCATTTGAAGATTTTGAACAAAAATTTCAAGAATTAAAATTAAAAATAAATCAAGATAGGGCAAAAGATCCAAGAATTGCATCTAAATTTGTTTCAACAGTAGGAGATTTAAATTTAAAAGTATTAAATGATAATTCACTTGCAAAAAATAGATTTAATGAATTATATACAATAATTGGAGGAAATTCTTATGGAAAAATAGGATTAATTACTAATAAACCTCCAGTTGAATTTAATGTAAATTCATCAATTAATACTTACAATAAAAAAAATGATAATTTTTACATTAAAGATAATAATAATAAAAAAAATACAACAAATGTAAATTTCAAAAATTTAAATTATAAATCACCTATTAAATCAAATAATTTAGTAAATAGTAAATCTTACAGTCATAATTCTTTTAGTTCTGAAAGAACGAAATTTATGAATAAAAATGAAAAAAAAGGATATGCTGATTTATTTAAACCTGTTGTTCTTAATTCAATTAAATTATCATCTAATAATAAAACTTCAAATGATAATAATAATAATAGTAAAAAAATTGAAATTCAAATTCCAAAAAGAGGAAATATATTTAATAAAAATTATTTTAAAAATGAATTAGATAATTTAAATTCTTTATTATTTGGAATACCAAATGATAATTCATTTAGAAAAAACGAAGAAGAAGTTTATGATCCTTTTTATTCCTCACTAAATGATAATTCTAAAAAAACCAAATTTACGATTGAAAGCGGCAATAAATTTATGAATAAGTATTCAAAAAATAATAGCACTAAATTCCTAAAAAACTAATATAATTGTTTAGAATATTTTATTAAAAAATATGAAAACTTAATTTTATTTATTTTAATTTTTTTTCTTAAAAATTAAAAATAATTTCAAAATTTGAAAATTTTAATAATATTTCAGAAATGAAGAAATTACAACAAAACTCAAGAAATCAGACTTATAGAGAAGAAATTAAAATTAATTTATCTAAAATAAATAATAAGTCACCAAATAATCAATTAAATAATTCTTATACTTCAAGAAAAATGTTTTCTGATGATAATTTAAAAATCAATTGTTATAATACAAACAATCCTTTTAATCAAAGTGATGTAGAAATTCTTATAAATTTAAATAAAAAATCTATCCTTTATCCTTTAAATAAAACAAAATTTAATAATAACAAAAATATATCATTTGATGAAAAAAGAATAGGAAATAATATTAATACAATAAATCAATTAAAACAAACAAATAAAATAAATAATTATACAAAAATTGTTCCTCTACCAAATTATCAGAAAATAATAATTAATTGTATATTAATTCAAAGATTTATTAGAGGATTTCTTTTTAGAAAAGCATTTAAAAAGCTTTTAAAAAAAAAAAATTATAAAAAATTCTCTCCGACTAATTATGGAAAAATAAGTAATATAAAACCAATTCAACCGATATATACTTTAAGAATAGATTTTAATAATAAAAAAAGTTATATAATAAGACAGATTTTAAAACCTAAAATTAGTTTAGCAACCAAATCAATAAGAATAAATCATTATAAAGATATAAAATTATTAAAAATACTTCAAAAATATATAAAACAATATTTAAAACAAAAAGCTTTTACAGATTTTTTAAATAGTACTTTCCAAACATATTCAGCAAATAGTAATAATCAAAGTGGAGTAAATACTCCAATGAGAAATAATTGGAGTAAAATAATAAATTTAAGTTGGTTAAGTAATTCATCTTTCCAAAAACTTAGTGATAAATCAATTAATAACAGTAGATTTTTCCAAAACAAAAAAAAACAAAATTTAAATGTAAGTAATAGAAATGATGAAAAAGAAATTAAACAAATTAAAAAATATATTCCTAAACCAATTATGAGAAAAGGTGTATTTATTTCAAAGAGTCCAACATTAAGACAAAAAATAATTAATAGCTCAAATTCACCTATAAATAATACTACATTAATATATAAAAAGCCTAAAGATAATTCTTTTAATATAACAGAAAAGCAAATCAATAAAAAATGTAAAATTAATATTCCAAAATTAATAATACCAAAAAATAAAAAAATTTATTTCGAAGAGAATTCATCAGAAATAAATTATACTCAAAAAAAAGAATCTCCTAATAAATTTAGAAATTCTGAGATATTAGAAAGTGGAATTAAATCACCTTATTATAGAAAAACTATAAGTACTCAAAATACTTCTGCTTTAAGTATGAGAGATAAACTTTTAATTGAGGAATCTAAGGTTTCAAAATTTAAAAATGAAAATGAAATTTCAATTTTTACTTTAAATTATAAAGGAAATGAAATTGAAGATCCAAAAATATTATTCCAATTTATCTATATTTTATATTTACAATATAATAATTATTTAAAGAGTTTAAATGATAATATTGGAAATAATGATAAACAAGTTGTTTTATTTAATAAGAAAAAAATAAAAGAGAATGATGATAATTTTTCAATTCATAAAGTTTTAAATTTATTAAACTCAAAAGAACAAAAAAAGTTATTTTATGAAAGTTTTAATCAATTCATTCAATTGAATAATAATAATAAAAAAGAAAATCAAATATTAAAAAATATTAATGAATTAAAAATTAATGAAGAAAAAGAAACTACTACAGACGAACATTTACAAGAGATTTATAATAAAATTTCAAAAAATGAATCAAATAAGTTAACTCCTATAAAACTAAATGAAAAAAAATATCATTCTTCAAAAAAACAATATTCAAAAAGTTTAGATGAAATAAATACAAAAAAATTGAATTTTATGAATGAAAATAAAGAAATAATTCATGAATCTGAAATTTCAAGTAATTCAAATATGAAAGATAATAACGAAAAGAAAAAAGAAGAAAATAAATTAAAAGAACATATAATTAATGTAAACACTTCTAAAAATATTGTTTCTATTAACACTAATAATTTTTCAGATAAACCTAATAAATTAAACAATTCAATAATAATACATGATAATAATAATTCTAAAAGAAATAGTATTGATAATTCATTTAAAAATAATTTATCAACTGCAATTGAATTCCAAAATAAAATTATATATCCTTTAAGTTTCACAAAAATATTTTGTTTTTCCATTCCTCATTCTAATAATATAAAACTATTTAATATTTCAGGTTTTTGTAAAATTAAATCAAAATATTTCTATATTGAAAAAATCAATGAAGAATCACAAAAAATTAAATCATTTACTCCATCTCAAAAACCTCCAAAAAAAAAAATAATTAAAATTAGAAATAATAATATATCATTATCTATTAAAAAAATATCCCCAATAACAAAAAATTTATTTTTGAATAATAATATTTTTCATGTATCAAAATTAATAAAAAATTTTTTTGTTGAAGAAAAATCTAGAGAAATTTCATGTATTGAACAAAATAAAAATAGAATTTTTAAACCTTCAAAATTGAAAAAAAGAATAAACAATAAAAATAAATTAAATAAAGGAGAAACGAAAATTAATTTTTTAAATTTGAATGGTTTAAAAATAAATACGAAGTTGGATTTAAATTATATAACAGAAAAAAAAGTTTTAAAAGAATTTAACATAACACAGAATTTACATGAAGATTTAATAAATAATAATAGAAATTTACTTATGTGTAGACCTTTAAAAGGGATGAAAAAAATATTTAATACAATATTTCTTGATATTATACCAAAAAATAAACAAATAATAAATAATTCTATAAATAATAAAAATAATCAAAATAATAAAAAACTATCTGAATATAATAAATATATTAATAATAAAGAAGAAATATTAGAAACAACTTTATTAAATTCTCTAGATTATATACAACAAAAGCCTGTAAAAAATAAGAAAATTATAAATAAATAATTCTTTTATTTTGAAAATAAATTTAATATTTTATAAAAATTTCTTTAATTACATAAATTACATCCATTATTATCATTACTTCCTTCTTTTAAATCATTTAAATTAACTCCTCTATTAGTATTAAAGTTTTCATCCATATTATTTCTAATTTTATTTTGAATTAATTTCCTAGTTAACATTTCAATAGCTTCATTAATTTTAATTGAATTTTTAGCTGAAGTTTCAATGACATTTAATCCGGTTTGTTGACTCATAATTTTAATATCATTTTCATCAACTTGTCTTTCATTTTTTAAATCACATTTATTTCCAACAATAATTTGAATAGGTTTTGAATCAGTATATTTAACAACATCATCCATCCAATCTTTAATATGATTAAATGATTTTTTATCACTTATATCATATACTATAATTACTCCATCAGCTCCTCTATAATATGCACTTGTTATTGTTTTGAATCTTTCTTGTCCTGCTGTATCCCACTATATTTATTATATATTTTTAATAAATTTTTATTTTACAATTTGAAGTTTTACACTTTTGTTATCTACTATTATGTTTTTAAAACGAAAATCAACTCCTATTGTTGCGTAAAAATTTTCGTTAAATTTATCATCAGCAAATCTTAATAATATACATGATTTTCCTACTCCTGAATCTCCTATCATTACTATTTTAAATGTATAGTCAAATTGTTTTATTCTATTTGGAATTTTTTTTTTATTTTGATTTTTTTCTCTATCGTTTAGATTTTCATTATTTTTCATTGGGGTATTCATTTTTAAACAAATTTTGAATAAATAATTAAAAAAAAATTAAATTATTAAAATTTCTTTAAAATTTAATCTAATAAAA
>JAJJLU010000972.1:0-12929 GCA_023807065.1 Isotricha intestinalis
TTTTTTTTTTTGAAAGAATTAGTTTGAGAAATTTTTTTTTCTTTTTCATTATTATTAATATTTCCAGGTTCCAAAGAAGAAATAATTAATTTAAAAGGATTTTTCTTATTTAACATTTTATATATTAATTTTTGGGAAAAAAATATATTAATGAATTTAATTGAAAATTAAATAATAAAAATATTTTTGAAATATTTTATTTATAAAATTTGATTTTTAATTATATTATTAATTAATTAATATATTATGGTAACATAACCATCAATTGTTCTTATTCCTGTATTTTGAGAAGAATTTTTTAAATATTCATTTAAATGCTCTAAAGAAAATAAATCAAGATTAAAATTTCTTGTTTTAAAATTTAAATTTGGAACTTTTTCTTCATTAGCATCATATATTTTTTTAATAATCACCGGTTCTTCTAATATTTCACCATATTTCCAAAGGCCTTTATATATATTTTTCTTAGTTTCATATATTCCTCTACCTTGTGGAAAGTCATTGAACCAAACTCCACTAAATTTATCTCCATTTATAAAATGATAAACTCCATTTCCTTCTTTTTTCCCAAAAGCAAATTCACCTATATATTTCTCACATAAATCACCATCATTATTATCTAAATTATTATTATTATTATCATTATTTAAAACATTATTAGTATAATTATTGATATTACCATTGACATTATTATTTCCAAAAATAAATTTCCCATTTCCATGAAAATATCCTTTTTGAAAATCTCCAATATAAATACTTCCATTATTTCCTTTAAAAATACCTTTTCCTTCTGGAATTCCATTGAAGAAATTTCCTTTATAATTGAATCCATTTATCCAAATAAATTCTCCATCTCCATTAAATTTATCGTTAGAAAATTGTCCAATATATTTGCATCCATCTTTATAAATAAAAATACCATTACCTTCTTTTTTTTTATTAACCCAATTTCCATCAAAAAAATCTCCATTAGAATAATTCATTTTTCCTTTTCCATTAATTTTATTATTTTTTATTTCTCCATAATAAATTCCTTCATTTAAAAAAATTTTAGCTTTATAAATTATATTATTTTTAAATAAACCATCATAAAAAATTTTTTCTTCTCTTAAAAATAATTTTCCAGGTCCTTCCAGATTAAAATCTTTATTCCAATAACCCCAATATATATAATTATTATTTAAAAGAATGGGTTGTAATAAAAATAAATTATTTATATTACCTTCATAAGAATTTGATATTTCTGAATTATTTTCTTTTAAATATTCTTGTATTTCTAATGGGAGTTCTTTTTTAAAATCATTTATTGAAATTGGTATTACTTTATTTGGAGTTATTAATATATTTGAAGTAGAGGAATAATCATTAAAATCTTTTATTAAGGTTAAAGGGTTTTCAAAGTTATTAATTATATTTATTTCATCATCGTTTATAATTTCATTTTCTTTTTCTTCAAATAATACTCTATAGGTGTGACAACCCATACAAAAAAATAAATAAATAAATTTAAATAAATCATAACTTTAAAATTCATTAAATAAAAAATAGTAAAATATTTATTTTTCAATTTAAATGAAAACTTAAAAGTGTTTTCACTTTATATAATATCATATTTTTTAATTGATTGTATTTGAGTATCATAAATTGACAATAATCTCACAATATATTTATTAATAGAACTTTGTGGATATAATATTATATAAAATCCCAAAATTTTTGTTCTTTATTTACTTCTTTATAGTAGTTCTATGATAATCACTTCCAAATTCCTCATAATTATTTTAATCAATCTTTATTGATGCAAAGCCTTGTTTTTGAAGAAATTTAAATCCACAAAAACTATAATATAATAAATATTCTAAAGGAATATAAATAATTCTTGTTTCTTTTTTTTCATTTATATAAAAGATATAATTAGACTTTCTCATCTTTATCTATTTCTCCCTTTTTTATATATATATATTTTTCATTTCTTTAAACTTAATTCTAGTTATTAAATCATTGAAATTATCATCAAGATAAGATATAATTAATATTTTTAGTTCTTTAAATTCATATTATGATTAAAAATAAATGTTTTTTTTATCTTATATTCATGTACCCTCTTTTAGTTATTAGCCTGTCTAATAAACCTTTTATATTATATTATTTTTTCTAATATCATCTTAAATTATTCATTGTTTTATCTTTAAAATCCATTTTCCATTCTCCATCAAATTTATTTTTTTAATCCAATTTTTAAAGATAATCTGATATTAGAATAAAATAATTGAGGAAAATGGTATAATGCTTTAACTCATGAAATACAATAATAATGGCTATATATCCCTGGTAAATATGATGAATCAATTATTTGTAAAATAATAATATCTTTTTGTCAAAATTCTCTACCTGTTTTCCATATTATTTTCTCTCCTTGGAAATGCTCTTTTTACTCTTTGTTTAATTTCTCTTTCATTATTATTTATATTATAAGGTTTAGGTTTTAGAAAATAATCAATTGTAATTTTATTTCTAAATATCATTTTAAAGTCATCATCATTATTTTTCATTTATATTTGCATCATAATAATTTGAAATATATCATTGTCTTAAATAAATAATTTTTTATTTCATTTTCAATCCTCAAACTTTTTAAGTATTTTTTCTATCTCTTTGGAACCTTTATCTTAATAGATTACTATATCATATATATCATAAATATTTTTCAGTTTATTTTTTGACATTTATACAATATTAAATAATAATAAGTATCATCTAATTTATCACTTAAATAAAATCTATATTCATCTTTAATTAAATGATAAGAATTTTAAAAATACATTTTTTTAAAGAAAGATAATTAATGTATCTTAATCATTAATATTTAAACTTGAAAAAAATAAAAAAACATTTCAGAGAAAAAAATGAAAATAATGAAAAACTACTAAAAAATAAAAGATTTTGATTGAATTTAACAATATAATTCAATGATTAAAAAAAATACTTTTATTGAAAAACTAAATTATTTTTTTGCAATGAAAAAAGGGCTAAATAATTATTTAAAAGAGAAAAGATAGGGATTCATTCTGACTTTATATAATATCTATATTTTTTACAAGAAAAAGTTTTAAAATTTGGATTTAAAAGAAATTTTTTTAATTCATAATTTATTTTTATGTAAATTTGATTATATTTATTGTTAAACTGCAATAATTATGAGTTTTATTTCCAAAAAAATTAATAAAGAATTATATAAATTTATAAGTTGGAATATAAAGCTCATTTTTTTATTGTTTCATTTATCCTTTCAATATCTTCATTAAAGATATTTTTTAAATGAAAGAGAAACTTCCAAAGATAATTAAAAAAATGTTCATAAATTTAAAAAGAGAAGAAGAAGTTTAATTAATTTTTTTAAAATTTTTTGATTAAAATTAATTATTTTTAAAACATTATTATTCTTTTAATCATAAATTTATCTTTTTATCATTAACAAAAATGTTTCAGTTACAATATTAAAATATCTTTATAAACATATAAGAGTTCACTTTGAATTTATTCTAATAAAACTTTATATAAATCTTTATGAAATATTGCAATTTTTCCCATACTATTCAAAATATAATTTATATTTTTCTTAAAAATAATTTTAATCTATATAGTTTCTTTAAATAATCGAAGAAAAAAAAAAAATATTCATCAAAAAAAAAATGTCAAATTATATAATTCCATCATCATATAAACCAATATTTGAAAAGTTAGAAGCTCAAAAGGCTATAAAATTAATTAAAGATACATTTGAAACAAAGCTTGCAGAAAAGTTAAATTTAGTCCGTGTATCAGCTCCAATAATGGTTCCATCAGACACAGGAGTTAACGACTTACTTAATGGCTATGAACGTCCTGTAGAATTCGATGTGAAAGAAACAAAAAAAAAATTACAAATAGTTCAATCATTGGCAAAATGGAAAAGAATTGCTTTAAAAAGATATGGATTTAAACATGGTGAAGGGTTATATACTGATATGAATGCTATTAGAAGAGATGAAGATACTGATAATATTCATTCTATTTATGTTGATCAATGGGATTGGGAAAAAATAATTTCAAAAGAAGAAAGGAATATTGATTTTTTAAAAAAAACAGTTAGAGAAATTTTTGAAGTTTTTAAAATGACTGAAAATATTTTGATTGATAATTTTCCAGAAAAAAAATTAAAAAAAAGGATTCCAGATGATATTTTTTTTATTACTTCTCAAGAATTAGAAGATAAATATCCAAATGAAACTCCAAGAGAAAGAGAGAATTTAATTTCAAAAGAAAAAGGAGCAGTTTTTATTTTACAAATAGGTAAAAAATTAAAGAGTGGAATAAGTCATGATGGCCGTAGTCCTGATTATGATGATTGGGAATTAAATGGAGATATTCTTTTATGGTTTGAACCACTTAATATTTCTATTGAACTTTCTTCAATGGGAATTAGAGTTGATGAGGAATCATTATTAAAACAATTAAAAGAATCTGGACATGAGGATAGAAAAGAATTATTATATCATAAAATGCTTTTAAATGGAGAATTACCTTTAACTATTGGAGGAGGATTAGGACAATCTAGAATTTGTATGTATTTCATGCAAACTGTTCATATTGCTGAAGTTCAAGCTTCTGTTTGGCCTTATGATATGGAACAAAGCTTTAAAAGAAAAGGAATCGAATTTTTGTAAAAATATTTTTTGTTTTTTTAGATAAAAAATTTATAGGTTTTTTATATAATTTTGATGACTAAAAAATTATATCTGTTAAAAATATAAGCTTAAAAATCTATCAATAATTTATTTTTTTTTTTAATATGTTTTATATTGTTATGAAAAATTGTTCTTGAATTTGAAATAAAAAAAAGAAAAAATCACAACTCTTCACCATATTAAACCAAAAAACCTGTGATTTTTTTTCAAAAATATTTTCTTTTCAATTAAAATAACAACAATATTATTTTTGGATTTTATCTTTGAAAAAAATCTAATAATTTAATTAAAGTTTTTTTCCTATTTAAAACAAAAAAATATCCAAAGAATTGGTATAATGGGGAAAGAAAATTTATTTAATATATTTTTTAAGAAAAGTCTTCATAATTTCAGCAATTTCTTCACAATGAGATTCAAGAGCAAAATGTCCACTATCAACGAAATGAATTTCTGCATTAGGTAAATCTTTTTTAAAAGCATTAGCACCATCTGGAATAAAAGAAGGATCATTTTTTCCCCAAACAGCTAATAAAGGAGGTTGTTTTTCCTTTAAATATTTCTGAAATTCTGGATATAATTTAACATTATTTTGATAATCAAAAATTAAATCATTTTGAATTTCATTTCTTTCAGGTAAAGAAACATAAGCAAAATCTAATGTATATCCATCAGGAGCAACACTATTTAAAGGAGTTCCAAATGTATATTGACCTTTAATAGTTTCAAAAGCATAAGCAGAACTAAATTGTTTTCTTAATTCTTTTGTTGGATTTTTCCAATATTCTTTTCTAGCTTCCCATTTTTTTCCCAAACCTTCTTCATATACATTTCCATTTTGAGTAATTATAGATTGAATTTTTTCTGGATGTTTTAAAGCCAAACGAAAACCAATTGGAGCTCCATAATCAAAAACATACATTGAATATTTTTTTAAGACCAACAATTTCTGTAAATTTATCTATAATATTTGATATATTGTCAAAAGAATAAGTAAAAGAAGGTCTTATTGGAGATTTTGTTTGACCAAATCCAGGATAATCTGGAGCAATTAAGTGATAATCTTCTGATAATTTTGGTATTAATTCTCTAAACATAAAACTTGAACTTGGGAAACCATGTAAAAGTAAAATTGAAGGATTTTCAGGTTTTCCTGATTCTCTATAAAATATTTCAGTATCTTCAATTTTTACAGTTTTGTATTGAATTTTTTTATAATCAGAACTCATAATAAAAAATAAAAGAAATAAAATATTGAATTTATATATTTTAATGCAAAGATTGTTATAAAAATTTCTTTTTGATAAATAAATAATCTTCTGTTATTTTTTTTCTAAATTCTGAATTTTTAAATAAAAAATTTATGTTGTAAATTTATTTGAATAATAATTATTCATTGTTCACTAACGAACAAATATTTATTTATTCATGCCTGAAAGTTTGTAAAGAGAGAATTAATCTTAAAAAAATTTATTTTTTTAAAAATTTAATTTTGAACTAATATTAAATATTTATTTTTCAAAATGTATCCATTCATAATAAACTTTTTTCTTTCCATAATCCCAATGATGATCTTTTAAACTAGGAGAATGACCAGAAACTTTAGCATTTTTTCCACCAACAGTAACAATCATAGCATGAGTTTTTCTTCCATCACAATTATCTTCATGGTAAACAATAACATCTCCTTTTTCAATCCATTCAGGAGGAGCTAATTTTTTTCCACAAGCTCTTTTCCATCCTAAATTTTTATATAGACAAACTCCTAAAGATTTAGCACCAAGTATTACATCACATCTACTTGTTTTACATTTACTTTTTAATGAAACTCCTCCTGCAATTAAACATTGACTTACAAAATTTGCACAATCACCATTGTGTTTTTGATATTTACAAGCATCATTTCCATAATATCCATAAGGAGTACATGCGTTTCTTCCACTTCCACATCTATGATTTATTTTTTTATAATGTTGATATGCATATTCTACTGCTTTTACACGGTCATATGATATTATGTTTGATAATAGGATTAGACATATTAAAGTAAAGAGCCTCATTTTTATAAAAATCTAAAATTATTTTATTATTTTTTTTTATATATAGTTTTTTATAATTATTAAAATTATATTTATTTAATAAAATTTTACTCTTAATGAATAAATCAAAAAGTAATATTGAAATAAATAACTTCAACAATTAAAAATTAGTTAAAATAGTAAAATCATTAATGTTTGAAAATCATATACCAACAAATAATAATTTTATATCAATATATTTTTTAAAAAAAAAATAATTTCTTTTAATTCTATTATTTTTTTGAAATAAGAATAATTCAGAAAAATAAATAATTTGATTTGAATTCATTAAAAAAACCTTTCTAAAAAGTAAAATTCTTAAATCATATTAAATTAATATAATGTCATTATTTAATTTGAAAAGATAATACTTTTTAAAATCATTAAAAGATTAAATACAAAAAATCTCAAAAAAATCGCAGATACAAAGAATATAATTCATTAAATCTAATTAAATAACAACATTTTCTCTTCCTAAACATAAAGTTATAAAACTTAAACTGATGTAAATACAAATAAAAATAAGCAAAGATATTTTTGATGAATAAATAAAAATAGGAGAAAAACCTAAAGTTAGTTTTGTTGATAATATTAAATTATTAGATGAGGATTCGGATAATAGTTTATAAATAAAAAAAATTTAATAATATTTTTGAAATAATTGATATAATAATTGATAAAGAAGAAAATAAAGAAATGAATCATTAATTAAAAGAACAAAGAAATAAATGAAAATTGTTTATTGTAAAACATGTAATATTGATTAATATTCTTTAATTATAGAGTTATTATTGATGTGTATTAAAATATTCATAATATAAAATTATGTAATTTATAAAAATTAATATATTTAATAATTATATTTTTTAATACAGAATTTCTAAAAATATTGAAGAAAAAAAAATTCAAAAAACTGATGACAAATTAAAATTATTATTTTTAAACAAAATTATTATTTTAATCTAACTGCCAAGTAGTTTTCATCATAATAACAAAATGATCATCATTTTCAATAGAATAACTTACAGCAGCATAATAATCATTCCATTCTTTTCTATCTATTTTCCCAGTATTATTTTTATCATTAAAATTTTTTAAAAATAAAGAAAAAACTTGTTCTTCACTCATTTCAGCAGAAACAACTTTAGGATGTTTTGAACAATTATAAACTTGTCTAATATCCATAACATCAATTAATCCAGTTCCTTCTTTATCAAATTTTAAAAAAGATTTATCTATAATTGCTTGTCTTCTTTCATTTGGTTTTCCTCTTAAAGCATTTAAAAATTCAGAAAAATTAATCATTCCATCATTATCTTTTTCAAAGAAATTTAAAATAATATTTAAATCATTTTGAGGTAAATTAATTCCACATTCTCTTAATCCGAAAAGAAAGTCATCTTTATTTACTTTGTTTCTTCCATCATAAGAAGGAAATTGACGAAATACTCTTCCTGATGAACGAATTGATTCTACTCCTCTTTTATTTATTATATCTTTTGATTTTTGAATTACTATTTTTAATTATATATATTAAGGAATTTACCTTCTACAACTTTGTCAAAATCCATTTTTTTTGGTTATATTTTTTTTATTTTTTTATTGGATTTAGCTTTTTATATAAAATTTTTTTTATGATTATTTTATTTTTTTAAATTCTATTTTTTATATTCTAAATAAATCTTTTTTATTTACAAAATGATATAAAACAAAAATCATCAATAAAAAAATTAGATTAAAATTAAACTAAAAGTTTAAATGTGAAGGATATTTGAATTAAATTCAAAACATAAAGAAATTATAAATAGAAATAATTCAAAACAATAAGATATTAAATTCACAATATAAAAGACTTTATATCATTTATTCAATTGTATTTTGTAGATTATTATTAAAAGATAAAGTAATTTTAAATTACATTATTTAATAATAATATAGCATTTCATTTTCATCAATTTTATTTTTTGCTCTTTCAATTTCTCTTTTTTTCTTAGAATCATTTAAAACCCAAGGTGGAGGAAAAACAATAGGACCTCTTACTTTATATCTATTCATTCTTTGTAAATATTTTAAATTTCTTTCTTCTTGTAATCTCCTTATTTTTTCTTTTCCTTCTTTATATTTTTCAATTTTATTTTCATTTTTTTTCTTGTCTAAAAACTTTTTAAATATTGATTCATTTTCATTTTGTATTTTTTGCATTTCATCAATTAATAAATTTAAATTTTTTTCTTTATTTTTTAAAGTATCACAACATTCTTTAATTACCTCAATTAATGTTTTATGTTTATCTTTTTCAGTAATATTTTTTTCTAATAAAGAACCATATAATTCATAAATTAATTCCATATTAGTATCAATCAATTCTTGATATTTATAATTAGGAGGAACTATCATTTTTTCTTTTTGAAATTCATTTTTTACTTCTTCTAATTCTTTTTCATGTATTTTAACTTTTTCTTTTAATTCTTCAATTTCTTCATCTAATTCTTTTTTCACTTTAAATAATTCTTCTTCTTCATCTTCTTTTTTAGATAATAATTTAATAATATTGCTTTCTAAAGTAAAAAAAATATTTCCTAATAAAATAGGATCTTGAAAAAATTCAGGAATATAATTATAATCATCTAATAAAAAACTAAATTGATTAATCAATTTAGAAACAATCATTTCAATATCCTTATCTTTTTTCTTTAAATTCATCCAATCTAAACTTATATTTGTGATTTTTTCATTTGGATGAATAGCATAATGAATAAAATCAGCATAAGATTTAAATTTGACAATATCTCTTAGAGTTTTATCAATTTCATCATGAGTAGATCTATATTCTTGATTTAAAAGTTTGGTTCTTTCTAATAATAATTTATTTGTGTGAATTGCTTCTCCTAATTTTAATTCTAATTCTTTAAATTGTTTTTGTTTTAAAATAGTATAATCTTGAAACATTTCTTTATCTTTTTCAAATTCTTTATATGCACTTTTTAAAGCTGTTGAAACAGCTTCTTCCTTACCATTTATTTTTTCTCTTTCACTATTTAGTAAATTTAATAATATATTTTTTAAAAAAATTTCCCTATTTTGATATGTAAAAGTATGCATATCTACTCTATTTGTACCTCCAAATTTTTTATAAGCTTTTTGTTGATTTTCTCTAGTTAAATAAATTTCTTGCATAATTTTTTCTGCTTCAATTATATTATCACATTTTTCAACTGGGAAATATTTCTTTTTATCTATTTCACTTTTTAAATCAAAATTTTTCATACAATCACCATTTAATGTTTTATAATGAATATCCATAATTTCTTGTTTATTTTTGGAAGCATTTATTCCATATATATTATTATTTGATTTAATTTCCCAAACTCTTCTTCTATTATTTTTTCTTTTATGAATTTTATCATCTATTAATTTTACTTCACTTAAACCAAATAATGTATCATCTGTTTCATTTTTAGATAAATTTGCACTTTCTGGTGATAATGGTCTTCTTTTATGAAAATTTTTTAAAGTTTTTGGAAAATATGTCTTTAATGGATTAGATATATTATTTATAGTATTATTATTTATGTTTCTTAATGAATTATTTGATGTTTCTGGTGAAGTTTTAATTGTTTTATACATTGTTGAACCTGCTATTGAAGGAAAATTTGAATAGTTTGTTATGCTTTTCATTTTTTATAATTTTTTTATTTTTTTCATTTATTTTTTCTTTTTTATTTTTGAAAAAAAACATAAATATATATTAAACTATAAAATTCATTTCAAACTTGTTTTTTTAAATTAAATTCTAAAAATATATGTTGCACTTTTTACAATAGAAATGATCATTTTGTTTACAATGTGTACCATAAGGATTATGAACTAAATTACCGGTTATATTTGCAACATTTTTTAAAGTTTTACTAGTGTTATTTTTTATAACATATTTCACAAATTTATTACTATTACAATTCAAACATATAGGAATATCACTATATGTAAAATAATTAAATGTCCCTTTTTCAATATTATTTAATTTAAATAAATGATTATTGATGTAATTGCATTTATTCATTTTCATTTTTTTTGATTTTAATTTTTAAATATTTTCTAAATTATATATTTTATTTGAGATTTTTTATTTTCAATTTTTCTTTTTTTATAAAAATAAATTAGAAATCTTATATTAAAAATAAAAACAAAAGAATAATAATCAAAAATTAGAACAAAAAAATAAAACTTTTTCCTATTTTCAAAATAATTTATAAAGATAAATGATTTTCATATATTTAATGTTTGAAAAATTAATAATTCATATTATTTCTTTATAAATATTTATATTAAATGAATGAAAATTTATTTTTATAAAACAATTAATTTAATAAAACAAAAATCATATACCAAAAAGAGAATAAATTAGTAATTTCAAAAAAAAAGAATGAATGTATTAAACAAATATCTTCTTTTTTTCAATTTTTATTATTGATATTTTTTTAAAGATGTTTATTTATAAAATATTTAAAAAAGATAAAAATTTAATTTAAACATGTCTGATTTAAGAAGGGGAAAAAATCAAGTAAAAAGACATAAAAGATTCATAAGTCCAAATAACAAAAACAATAATAATATAAGTAATGAAGGAAGTAAAGATTATAAAGAGTAAAAAAAATTTTTATACTTTAGATTGGAATTCGATATTTTTAATATTGTTCAAAATAATAATTCATGTAAGCTCTTTTTATTTTACTTTTATAATATTTTAGCCGATGATAATATTTCTCCTGAGTATAATAATAATAATTATAATTTTATTCTTGATGATATATGGTACAATAAAGATAGTTATTCTGAGCAATTGATTGCTGATAATATAAAAAGAATTAAAAATGGATTAAAATTAAGTAATAAAAATACATATTCAAATCAAATTTCTAATCAATCATTTAATGATTTAACAAATGATACATCAAAACTTTATGATTTAAAAGAAGGAAATTACTCAATTTCAAATCAAATTGATAGTGAGAATTCTAATATTTTAATAAGTCAAAATTCAAATAGTTTAAATAATAATTATTCTTATTATAGGCCAGCTCAAATTGGTTTTTATAACAAGAATAATAATAATAATAATTTAATTAATATACAATATCCAATTCAAATTGAAAGTAGTGCTTCAACTTCTGAAGAAACTATGAGTAATAATAATTGGATAAACATTCCCATATATATGAATCAAAATTATAATTCAAATATATTATATTTTGGAGTTAACTCAAGTAACAATTATTCCAATATTAATAATAATTCAAATAATAATTTTTCCAATATTAATAGTAATTTTGTTAATAATCCTATGAATGGATTTATGAATAATTGTTTAAATCTGAATATGATAGATAATCACAATTTAATAAATGAAATTTCAATTGATTATAGTATTGATTTTAATAAGATAATTACAGGAATTGAAAGAAGAACTTCAATAAAAATAAATTATATTCCAATTAAATATAAAAGTGAGGATTTAATAAAAGAAATTGATTCTAAATTAGGATTAAACATTGAAAATAAGAATTATGATTTATTTTATTTACCTATGAGTTATTATAATACAAGAAATTTTGGATATGCGTTTATTAATTTTATTGATCCTTTATGTATAATAGAATTTTATAATAAATTTCAAAATTTTAAATGGAAAAAAAATAATAAGGGTTGTCAAGTGACTTATGCTAAATATCAAGGAAAAGAAGAATTTTCAGAACATATTTTACCTAATTCAGGAGAAGCAAAAAAACCTAATTATTTTAATATAAATAAATCTAATATTAGAATTAAAATTCCTAAAAAATATATGTATGAAATTAGAAAAGGAAGAAAGGATATTATTCATTATATAGATTTTGTTTGATAAATAATTGTTTTTATGGGAATGAATATAATATTATTTTTAGTTATTCAAACAAATTTATTTATTTAATTTCATAATTTAATTTTAGTATTTATAAGTTTAGAGTAATATTTATTAGATTTAAATAATAATTATTTAATATATTTTTCATTTAATCCATATTAATTAAAATGAATTTTTATTCATTAATTAATAGATATTGGGGATTGGGGATTGGGGATTGGGGAT
>JAJJLU010000973.1:0-12924 GCA_023807065.1 Isotricha intestinalis
AAATCTAAATATTTTATTTATTATTATGGAAGAAGAAAATTTTCTTTTCTTCTAAATTTTCTTTTTATTCTCCAAATATTTATAATAAGGAAAAATCTTTGAATATTCATAAGTTCTAGGCTTCTATATTTTCATCAACCATATTGTATTTTTTAAATAACAGGAGTTGATTGTTGGTTTTATGTTCAATTAAAAGAATGTACAGTATCATTTAGATGTATTCTAGATTTTTTTTAATACTTTATTTATTATATTTAGAGAATTATATCCTTTATCTTCATTTCATTTATTACTTTATGCTGGATTTTGAAATTTCTTTATTTGTTTTGAACATTTAAGGGATTGTGTTTTTTTTCTTTATTACTATTAATAACAAAGATTAATTTTACTTTTTAAGTAAAAATTTCTTTTCGGAAATATTTATAAAATTTTTGAAAGATTTCTATTGAATAAAATTATTTAATTTTCAAAATATTTTTTTAAGTTTTATCTTTATAAATACTAATTTATATTTAAAAAATAATAAAATATAAAAGAAAAATAAAATTCTGAAATATAAAAAGGAAATAAACTATTTTTTGAATAAGAGTAAATAATTGAAATACAAAATTTAAAACTTTAAAAGTATTATTAATTATACATTAAATTTTTAATAAAATATTATATATCAAAAATAATTTATCAAAGATAAATTTTATTTTTAGGAGAAGAAGATTTCAAAATTTCAATGACTCCATTTTCAAAACAAATCCTAAAAACTGGAGTTAAATTAATAGGAACATTATGAAAAGCAACACCTAAATTAATATCATTTTGATAAAAACTTAAAGTTTTATTTTCTTGATTATATTCCATTGCAAATTTCATTTCAAATTCATAACAATCAAAGCCATATTTATTTTTAGAAATAATTTGAATTCCATTTTCATCAGTTTTTAATAATTTTCTATCATAAATATCCCAACAATATTTAAATTGAAAAAAATTAGTATAATTTTTAGATTTTGAATATTTATCATTATTAATTAAACCAATAATTAATTGAGAATTGTTTTTACAAGGAACAGAAATTCTAACTTTAAATTCAAAATAAGGAGTATTTATATTTAAATTTGGTGTTATTGGAACAATACAATTATTAAAAGAATTTTTATTTAATATTTGCTTTGATTGATCTAATTTAAATAAACCTGTTAAATTTTTTGGATTAAATTGAAATTTTACTTTTTTGTGAATTAATGGGATTTTCCAAAAATTTAATTCTTGAAAAAAGTTATTTTCTTCTATTAAATTTGAAAAAATTGGATATTTTGAATTTCTTAAATATTCTAATAATAATAAAAAAGAATTTTCGTCTCTATCGATAAAAAATTTTCCATTTTTTTTTGGAAGATTTATTCTTCCATTAAAGCATTGAGCTAAAACTGAATTTGGATATTTTAAAAATGTTTTTCTATTTGTTGTTATTTCTTTTTGTCCTCCTATATTACATTCAATAATATCATTTTCTTTTAAATTGTTTCCTAATGAAAATAAATTATTTAATTCTTTCTTCTTATTAGTATATTGTTTAAGATATTCTGATTTAAAATCTTTAAATTGTTTCTTTTTTTCTATTAATCTCTCTTTTCCTCTAATAATATCTTCTCTATAATACAGTTAAAAAAATTATTTTACTTTTCTACATTTAATATATTTTGAATATTTTGAAAAACTTCATCTAAATTATTTCCTAAATAAGGAATATATTGTTCATTTTCAAATTCTCCACTTTCATTTAAATCTTGATAATTATTATAATAATATTGATAATAATTTTCAATTTGAAAATAAGGTACATAATAATATGAATATTGAATCATATCATTTCTAATTGAATTTTGAACACTATTACTTTCAGCATTTGTATTTTCATTTATATGATTTTCATCTAAAAAATAATAAAATAAATATTATATATTTATTATGTACATGAATGTTGAGATGAGGATTCATTACTTTCTTCAGGAATACATTCTCTTAAATTCAAATTTTCTTGATAATTGTTATTTGAATTATTTTGATTGTTGAAATGAAAGTTTTGAGCCGACATATTTTATAATAAATATTTTTTATTTTTGATTATGTAAATATATATTAAAATGAATTATGAGACTTTGTATTATCAATAAAAAAATTTTAATTCTTTTTATTATAAAAAATAAATAAATTATTTCTTTATAATATTAATTCTTCTATCGATTTTTTTAAATTTTTTATTTTTTCTTCAGTTTCTTTAATTGTTTTTTCAGTTGAATCAATTTGAAACTTATTTATTTTTTCCTCTTCTTCTAATTTTTTAATTTCCTTTTCTAATTGAATATTTTTTTTCTTACATTCATTTATTTTTGGATTTAAAATATCTATTTCTTTTTTCATTAAATCTATTGCTTGATATAACTCATTATTATTTTCAATTAAATAATTACGCTTTTTAAGGAGAATAAAATATATAAATGAAACTATAATCATTATCAAAATTAAACAAATTAAATATTTTAAATTCCTTTTTGAAAAATATTTTTTCTTTTGCAGTTTACTTAAAATATGAGGAGAGAAATTTTCTCTTATTATATCATCATTTTCATTGTTTTCAATCATTTTATTTTAAAAATTTAAAATTATAAACTTCTTCATAATAAATTATATTTTTATATAAATCCATAATTATATTCTCAAATAAATGTATTTACATAAATCAAAAAAATAATTTTTCTCTCTCCAAAAAATAAATAATAAAATATTATTAAACATTTAAAAATAAAAAGAAATAAAAAAACAAATAAAAAATTTATTACAAAAATAAAAAAATGGGAAATTCATTAGAAATAGATGAAAAAACATTAAGAGAAGATAAATTAACAACTTTAAATCCTCAATGGATTGTATGTTCAGATTGTTATTCTATTCCTTTAGTCCGTATATTTATTGAAAATAATCAAGTTCAAATAACAATAAATTGTAAATGTTTAACAAGAGGAAAAGAAAAATTTTCATTATCAGAATATAAATTATTAATATTAAAAAAAAGACCAATAATAAATAAACCTTGTTATATTCATTCAAAAAAGAAAAGTCTTTTTTATTGTTTAAATTGTGAAAAATGGCTTTGCCAAGAATGTTTTTATAATAATCATAAAAAATTAAAACATATTTATCATACAATACCAGTTAAAATGATTCCTAAATGTAATAATGGTCATTATAATTCAAAAGCTTATGGTTATTGTGTTAAATGTGATAAAAATTTATGTAAAGAATGTATTTTAATTCAGAAAAAATTTCAACATCAAATTATGATGTTTGATGATGTAAATTTAAACCTTAAAAAAGACAAAAAATGGGAACAATTTACTAAATTAAAATATGATGTTTTGAATAATAATAGAATTCTAAAAAATACTATTATTCAAAAATTATCTAAAGGAAAAGATATTGAAAAAAACTCTAAACTAATTTTTGATATTGAAGATGCTTGGGCAAATAATGAAAAAATAAATCAAGAAATTATTGATTGTTTATTAATTTTATTTTCTAATTATAAAAGTGCAATAGAAAATAATATTTTTCATCCAAATCTTTATTTTAATATTATGAATAATACTCATTTTGAAAAATTAAAATTTAATATTCATGATTCTACTGAAGAAAGATTACAAAAAACAGCAAAAAATTTAATATTACATTTTAAAAATACTTTTCTAATAAAAACAAACCCAATATTATGTTTAAATACAATTAATTATGATAATATAAAAAAAATATCAAATATAACTCAAGTATGTGTTCTTGATCAATATAGGGCAGTCACTTTAAATTCAGAAGGAAATGCTTATTGTTGGAATTATCATACTTATTGTATTTTATCCCAAATTCAAAATGAAGAATTAAAAAAAGTAATTTTAGAACAAGAAAATCATGATCTTGATAATCAAAATAATATTGTTGAAATTGATAATGAAAACTTTAATTTAGCTGAAGTTCCTGGATTTGATGATAGTGATGATTTTTTTTTTAATAATGAAGAAAATGATAATATTTTTAAAAGTAATTTTTGTGGAATGTGCTTTATCCCACAATTTAAGTATTTAGTATTTATAGTTGATAAAAGTCCGAATATCCAAATTTATAATATGAAAATAATAAATGAATTCAAATTAGAAACTATATTATTAGGTCATTCAGATGATTTAATTTATATATTAAATTTAAATAATGGAAACCTTGCTTCTTATAGTAAAGATCAAACTTTAAGAATTTGGGATATGGTAACTTTTCAAGCTCAAATTATATTAAAATTTGATATTAAATTTAGTCATACATGTTTCACTCAATTATATTATAATGAAATAATTTTTGCAATTGAAGAATTTACAGTTAAATTATTTAATTTAGAAAAAAATGAATTTTCAAAAAGCTTTAATTGTAATTCCAAACCTATTTCATATTTTCAATTACCAGATAAGAGATTAATAATCTCTTGTGATGATAGAACTGTTAGAATTTATAAACCACCAAATTATGATAATTTTACTTATATTCCCAAATATAATAGTAAAATTTATACTTATCTGTTAATTGATCAAGAAAGATTATTAATTGGAAATAAAGATTGTAGTATTATATTATTATATTTAAATTATAATGAACATTTTGAAAAAATAGGAGAACATTCTGCTTGTGTTGGATGCATAAAAAAATGTATTAATAATAATAAAATTATTTCTATTTCTTGGGATAATACTTGTAAAATTTGGGCTATAGGAAATTAAATAAAATAAATAATTTTTTTAGAATTATGATTTGGTTTTTATAGAAAAATTCATTTTTTCTAAATAAAAGTCTATGTCTTAGTTTTTATTTTTATATAAAGTTTCATATTAAAGTATATTTATTTTTTTTTAATTTATAAATTCTTTAATTTCTATTTGATTATTTTCATTTATAAGAACTTCACAAGTATACTGAGTAAAAAGTATTTTTTCAAGAAAATTAATTAATTTACTTTTATCAATATTATCATAATTTTTAATTTTTTCAATTAAAAATTCAATATCTTTCAATTTACTATAATAAAATTCTTTTTCTTGACCAACTTCAGCAAGTAATAATTTAATAGTTTGATTTTCTTTTTCAAATTTTTCATTTTCATGGTTCATATTTTCAATTTCTTTATTTAATTGTTCAATTTTTTCATTACAATCATTTATTTTTATATTTTCATTATTTAAATCAGTTTGAACACCATCATTCATTAAATTTTCTTTATTAAAAGAATTATGCATAAATTGTTCTGTTTGTAAAGAATTATTTTCTTCATTAATATTACTTTCACTACAAAAAGAAGGTTCAGTTCTTATTGTTGAAGAAGTTATATTTTTAGATAAAGTATTAATTGTTGATAAATTTAAATCCTTTGTTAAGCTTTTAACATTATTATTGTTTTTTATTTTAAGAGGTATTTTTCCTTTCATATTTATTTTATTTTGATTTACATTAATATTTAAATAAGTTAAAACTTGATTATTTCTTCTTTTTATTGGATCATAATTACTTAAATCAGGATTAATATTATCAAATATTCCTTTAAACCATTGTAAAATTTCAAAATTATCTTGATATCTTCCTTTAGCTAATCTCTGAATATCAATTTCTTTTTGAATTTTACATGATATTAATGCTTGTTGCATAATTTTTAAATTATTTAAAAATTCTGTTTCTAATTTTGCTTTCCAGTTAACTTTATTCATTTTCACTTTATTTGGAAAAATACAATCAATTAATTGACAATATATAGCTCCGGTACATGCTTGTTCAACTCTAGTAATATTCATTTTTAAAGTTTCATTTATCCATTTAATTATTTCAGTTTTTCCAATAAAATATGCATTGTCCATCATTCCAAAAGTAATACTCATTTAAATTTAAATTTTATTTATTTTTCAAATTTTAATTTATTTTTTTTGGTAATTAAAAAATTCTTTCTTTTGAAAAATATATAAAAATTAAGATAAATTATTTATTATTTGTAAAAAAATATCCTTTTTAACAAAAGATATATTCATATATTGAGGTTGATTTTTATTTTCAATATCCATTCCATGTTCATTATATTTAATTTTATAATTTATGTTAATAACAGATTCATTAATAAAAAAAGGTGATTCATATTTATAATATAAAAAATTATCAGAATTAAATTGACTATTTTTTTTATCATCATCTATATTATGAACATATTTAGAAAAAACAATATAATAATCAATATCAAATTTTCCATTATATCCTTCTTCATTTATACATTCTTCTAATTCTTTATAAATCAATTTCATAGCTGGAGAAACTAATTCTTGAGGTAAATTAATTAATCTTTCATTAATTAATAATCCAAGAGATGAATTATTAATTATTTTTTTAATTAATTTTTTATTTTCTTTTTTTTCATCAAATTTATTATTTAACATTTCTAATATTTGATTTACAACTGGATTATTTTTATAAAATTTAAATGGTATTAGTGTAAATACTCCTAAAATTTTATCTTCTTCATCATTATCTACTTTTATTGTAGTTCCAATATCTTCTCGCATTTTTATTATTAAATCTGCTAATCCATTAATGGATACATCTTCAAATTGAAAATTATTTCTTATTAAATTTTTAATCATTAAAAAATAATCTTCTTTAACACAAGAAAATACAAATTCAATATTTACAATTTCTTCTTTTTTACCTTCATTAATATCAATCATTTCAACATTTTCATCATTTTCATTTATTCTTTCTCTTTTTTTCTTCATAATAATAATTATTTAAATTAAATAAACATTTAATTATAATTCAAAATTTTTTTAATTAATTTTTTTATTTTAAGTAATTACAATGATATTTGATAATGTATTAAATTATTTTATTACTTGAAGATATTTTAATTTTAATTTATATTTAATAAATCTTTGAATTATTATATTTTTGATTAATTATATTGTTTTATTGATAAAAACAAATTCATTTTTTTAAGAATTTATAAAAAATTTAGTTTATAATATAAGATTATTTTAGATATTATTTTCGTTGAAAAAACATAAATTATAAAAAATGTCGGATCCAAAACTAAAAAAGAAAAAAGAAGATTCAGAATCTGAAAGTGGAGAAGACTCCCAAGAAGAAATAGATACTTCAACATTATGTCCCTATAAAAAAGTAACAAATTTCTTTTCTGGAATGTTTTCAAAAAATTCAGATAAATCAAAACCAGAAGAAAAAAATTTAGAAACAGAATCTCCAAAAATAAAAACAGAAGATAAAGAACATTTAGTAGATTCAGATGATGATATAGAGAAAGAAGATGATAGACCAAAATGTCCATTTGGTTTTACAAGTAAAAAACCAAGAAAGAAAAAGAAAAAAAATGAAAAAGAAAAAGGAAAATGTCCTTTCGGTTTTACCAGTTCTAAAAAAGAAAATTCAAATGATAATAATGAAAATTCACCTAAGGATGATGTAACAAGAGATACTGATGATGATTTATCCAGTGATGATGAAGATGGTCCTCGTCAAAGTTCTAATATTAATAAAGGAAGAAGAGATCCTATTAATAAACATTTTAATCAATTTTATGAAATCCCTTGTTTTGGAAATTATGATTTTATTTTCTTTATGAGAGGTAATTTATCTCCTGAAGAATGGTTGAAAAAAACTGAAAAATTAAGAAAGTATCCTCGTCATTTGAAATATACTTTATTTTATCAAGCTCAAGAAAAATTACAGAAAGTTCATGAAGCTGAATTTCCAAGAGTTTTTTTCATATATGATGATATTAAACAAAAAGCAAATAGATTATATAAAAGGAAAAAATATAAAGATTGTATAGAACATTGTACATATGCATATGGATTATTGAAATGGATTCAATTTAAAGATAAAAAAAGACAAAGTGAATTTGTAGTTAAACCATCATTAGATGCAGTTTTAGATGAAGAAATAGAAGAAAAACATGTTTATTTAGATGATGTTAGTGTTGAGGAAGATTCATATAAAGCATGTATAGTATATTTATTAGAAATGTTAGCTTATGCTCATATGGAAATGAGACAATATCATTGTGCTATTGAATGCCTTGATGAATGTGCTGAAATTGCTGAAGATAAAGTTCCTGATGTTTATTTTAGAAGAAGTCAAGCTAGAACTTATAATAGATATTCTACTTATGATGAATTAAATTTAGCTCTTGATGATATTGAAAAAGCTATTAAATTAAAAAGTGAAGAAAAAATTTATAAAGAACATAAAGAAATTTTATTAAATATTATAAAAGAAAAAAGTGAAGAAAAATTAAAAAATATTAGGAAATTAATTGAAAGAGGTAGAAGAAGTAGAGGTGATATTGATTCTGCAGGTTATGATTTAAATGAATGTATTTTTGCTAGAAGTGAAGATGCTGATAAACAATATAAAATCTTAAAAGAAATGAAAAGTAAATATAATTTAGCAGTTAAATTCTTCACTGAAACTAAAAATGATGAACAATTAAAATTAACTTATAATGAATATGAAAGTTTTCATAAAAGCTATGAAAACTTTAAATTTTTCTATAAATTTAAATATGAAACTATTGATCCTAAACTACTTAATCAATTAGATGAAGAGGAAAAAAAATTATTAATGGATAATAATTTTATGAGAATTATTGATCAACATAAAGCAAGAATATGTGAAGATATTTTTGGAAGTGGAGATTATAATATTGAATTATTTCAATATGCTTTAGAAAAAGTATTTGAAGAAGAAAGAAAAGAACAAGAAGCAAAAGAAAAAGAAGAAGAAGCTAAAAGACCAAAAGTTACTTGGAGTCAATATTTAATGAATCTCACAAAAAGTAATTTTTCTGTTTATTTATCTATTGCTTTTGTTGTTCTTTCTATTTTTGCTATTGGTGCACAATTTTATTTCTATGGAGGAAGTACTGGAGCCAAAATTTAAACAAGGAAAAAGTAAATACTTTAGATTTTTCTTTTTATAATTAAAACAATTTTTCAATTTTTCATTCTTAAATTTATTTTTAAATAATTATGGAATATTATTAACAAGTTTAAATTTTAAATTTAAAAATATAATCTATTTAATATATATTTACAATAATTAATTATTATAAATAAAAACATATTTCATATAATTTTAATTGATACACAAAAAAAATTATTAAATTCCTAAAATATTTTTTCCATCAATTTTATCAGTATGTCTTATATATTTCATTGCATCTTTTACCTTATTTGATCTTATTTTTCTGCTTTTTGATTTCAAACATTTTTTAATGACAAAAATTATAGAAATCAATATTAATAATCCAACAAGGATATATAAAATAATTTCCCATTTGATTTCTTTTTCAGGTTTAATAAATTCAGTGTAAAAACCAACAAGTTTAGAATTTTGGTCAAAGACAAATTGATATTTTTTTAAAAAAGGTTTTCCTAAAACCCATTTTAAATCAAATCCAGTTATTTTAAAAACAACTAAAAAATAATAAGAATTATTATGTTTATAAAACAGATCTTCATAAGTTAATTGAAATGTAAAATTAACACTTTCAATATAAAAAGAAATAGGTTTTAATTCTCTAATATTAATATTTTGGTTACAATTATAGAAATAAAACATTTGACTTTGAATATAATTCTCAAAACATTCACTTGTATTTAAATATTTATTGAAAAAATCTTTTTTAACTTCTTTAAATAAATTAATATTTCCAACAATAAAACCATTTTCAATTGATAATTGAACAATATTTTTTTCTTTCTCAGTAACATTAACATCATTAAAATAAATACCATCAATTTGTATATCATAATTATTATTATATTTTCCTAAATAAGGTTTTAAAGATTTATAATTTTCTTCTTTATAATGTGATTTATCATATTCATGTGGTTTAGCTCCAATTATTAATTCTCCATCATCATCATTAATAAATTTAAAAGTAAATTCATGAGTAGAAACTAAATTCCTTCCTTGTAATTGATAAATAAAATTTATATCATTATATTTAACTTCAGGGTCTTCAATATTTAAACCTATTGAACCTGATTCTCCTATATTTTCTCTTAATTTTGTTCCAATGAAAAAATTATATTGAAATAATTTCACATCATTTATAAATATAGTATCATTCCCTTTAAAACCATATAAAAAATCATATGCAGTAAAATGAAGTTTTTGAGGATTTCCCATGAATGATGGTGATTCTTCAAAATTAAATGTTTGATGATTTGGATAAGCTTCTGGAGATGTAAAAAAAAAAGGATATTGTCGTAATTTTAAATTCAAAGGAATTTTGAAATGTTTATTACTTATATCTATTGTGATTTGAATATTATTTTTATATAAAAAATCAAATATGTTTTCTGAAGATATTTCTTTTGGTATTTCCTTTTTATATTTGAATGTACATATTTTATGTTCTTGTAAATATATTTTGGTTATTATAATTAATGATATTATGATTTGAGTTATTTTTGACATTAAGATTTGGAAAAAATAAGAGAAATAAAATATTTTAAAAAAACTTAAATTATATAAATAAAAAAAATTCAAAAAAATGAATAATATAAAATTAAATACCAGGAAGAATATAATCTTTTCCTAAAACTTGAGATTTAATAATAGTAGATTCATTAGTAGCTTCTTTTCCCTTATAAAACATAGGTAAAATGATTGTAGAAGATTGTTTAGATTTAATAAATCCATCCATACTATCGTGAATCATATTATTAAATCTAACTTCTTTTCCAATTTGATTTATATTTATCTTAATTTGAGGATCACAAATATAACAAAGAAAAAAAATTTCAGAAGTTTCTTCCAAAAATTCTTTTATCATTTTATTATAAGAATTTAAATTTAGTTGTTTATTTATTTCAATTATTATATTTTTATAATTTATCATTTTTTGATATTCATTAAAATACATTTTCCAATTTGATTGATATGCTTTTCTTAAAACATTGTCAATTGGTTCATATAAAAAATCTATAAATAATGTTTCTTTTATTATATTTTCAATTGGGGAAAAATAATTAAATGTTATTTCTGATATTTTAATAAATATATTTTTAAAGAAAAAAATTACTCCTTCTAAATTTAAATTTGGTTGAAGAATATCAAAAAAAATATCTTGACATAATAATTTGATATAATCATTTATTTTTATTTGAAGTTCTGTTAACATTGGAAAAGAATTTGAAGTATTTGAATTAATTCCAGGAATCATTTCATGAATATTATTTTTTAAATTTTCTATTTCTTTTGTTAATATTTTATTTTCTTCTTCTAATGAAACATTTTGTTGATAAATTAAACGCAATTTTGTGTTTATTTTATATTTCATTTCTTTATATGATACTTCATTATCTATTTTAAATTTTTTATGTTATATTATATTTTTATTTTACATTCGGAATCGTCGTCAAAAATAAAATCATTTGATGATGATTTTTGAGTAGAATATGATGTACTTGCTGTTTTTTTTGACATTTTATTTTTTAGAAAATTCAAATTTTTTTTGTTTTTTTAATTATTTTTTTAGATTAAAAAAATTTAAAGAATTTCTAAATTTTATGTATAATTATTTTTTTTGATTCAGATTAAACTTCATTAAAATTCATTAAAATAGAAAAAATGAATTTTTATTTTTCTTTTTGAATTTTATCCAAGGACTAATTTATAAATTGAATTTTTATTTTTCTTTTTGAATTTTATCCAAGGACTAATTTATAAATTGAGTTATTTGTTTTTGGTTTATTTAATATTTTTTTGAAATATTCATATTAAAAGAAGGTTGAGTATTAATTTGGATAGTATTTATGTAATTATTAAAAGTATTGATGATTATATTATGATTAACATATATTATTTTTGTTTATACTAAGATTCATATTATTATTTATTTTATTTATATATTAATCAATTGAATTTAAAGTAAGATGAAGTAATTGATGATAAGTATATATTGGATAACAACCTCCATAAAAGAATCATAAAAATCCTTTAAATTAAAAAAGAGTAAAGAACAAATCTTATTAATAGAATAGAAAGTTTTTAAATTTTGAAAAAGAAGATGAAAGAATAGTTTATTCCATTACTCAGAATTAGGAAAAACCTAAAAAAAGTGAACATTAAGATAAAAGAATTAATAGAGTTAAAGGATTAGAAGAAGATAAAAGTATTATAGAACAGATTAAGAATATCAGTCATAATTCAAATATTGAAGGATTAATTGGTTTTTCAATAATAATTAAAGAATTACTCCTTAAGAAATATTAATTTTCCAAAAAATAAAGAAGAAAACCCATAAAAATAATACTATCCTAAATTAATAGAAATATAAAAAAGAGAATATAAATCAAAACTCATAAATATTATAGAGGAAGAAGAAATATATAAAATCTGGATATATTAATAGAATCAAAGAAGAGAAGAAGAAATAGAATAAATAGAAAAAGAAAAATCTTAATGAATAGAATTTAATCAAACCAAATATAGTCATTGTAACAATATATATATATACAAAAAATAGTTATAACAATAACAATCATAATTTCCTTAGTACTTCAACTCTTATATTAACAAGAAATTACTCATTCTATTATTTATTATAAAAGCAAACTTATTTCTTAAATAACTAATATAGTAAATGGTCAAACTATCTTATTAATTGAGCCAACATAATAAAAGAAGAAATAATTATTAGTATGGTTGATGCATTAAAAAAATAATTTCTATAATAACTATTATAATAAACCTTTTAAAAAGAATATTCCATTTATTAAATTATAATTACTCAAATAAATATAACTCAATGTATGAAAATGGGGATTGGGG
>JAJJLU010000974.1:0-12917 GCA_023807065.1 Isotricha intestinalis
CATTATATCTTGTATAATCTTCTTCACTAGGTTTATCATCTTCTTTTGATAAATTATTATTTG
Source organism: Isotricha intestinalis (assembly GCA_023807065.1). Lineage (NCBI taxonomy): Eukaryota > Ciliophora > Litostomatea > Vestibuliferida > Isotrichidae > Isotricha > Isotricha intestinalis. The sequence continues at coordinate 64 of JAJJLU010000974.1, forward strand.
GAATTTTTTGTTGGAAAGGTAATATATTATTATTATTTAATTCATCATTTTTTTTATTTTGATAATTTTGAACAATATTATCTTGTGAATACATATTTAAAGAATTATTTTGATTTAATTGATTAGGATAATTTCTTTTTGAACATTTTCATTTATATTTCTTTTATTAATATTATTTAATTTCATTTAATAATTTAGATTATTTTTATTCATTAAATTTTAATTTTTTAATATTATGGTGCTGAAGATAATGGTAGATGTAAATTAGCTGATTTTGGTTGTAGTAATTTTGAAAAGACAACAAAGAGAAACTTATTGTGGTACTCCTGAATATTTAGCTCCTGAAATGATTAATAAAAGTGGTCATGATGAAAGAGTTGATATATGGTCACTTGGTGTTTTATTATTTGAAATGTTAACTGAGAAAACACCTTTTAATTTTTAAGGTGATAGAAATCAATTATATAATTCAATTAAGAATTTTAGGATAGACTGATGATTTTCCTCCTTTGGCAAAGGATTTAATATCAAAGATTTTAAGATTAAATCCTAATGATAGATTAACTATTGATCAAATTATTTCTCATCAATGGTTTAAAGAAATACCTGAAATTAGACCTATATTAAAAGAATATAATTATACTGAAATGGAAAAATTAAATTCTCATTTGATTCATTCTATTCCTGAAGATGAGAAAAAAAATGAAGTTAAAGAGAAAAATGTTAAAAATGATAAATTGAATGGTTCTAATCAAAAAAATAATAAATGGGAATAATTACTATATTTTATTTTAATAATCAACACAATGACAAGAACCTTTCATATTAATAAAATCATTTTCATATAATGAACATTTTCTCTTTAATCCATCAATAGGTTCAAATAAACTTTGTCCTTTAGTACCATATTCACTTTTATTTCCATTCATAAAATCAATTGCAGTATTATATAAATCAAAAGGAGTAACAAATCTCTGTTCGTTAACAATCAAACTTTCTTTATTAATATTATTCTTTTCAGGTAAAATAATAAATAATATTCCAAGTGTTTTTTCATAAATAAAATCTTCCCCTTTTAATAAATAATGTAAATTTGGCATTTGATTACCATGATCACTAAATAATAAAATAACACTTTTATCATTCATATATTTATCAAATAAAATATTTAAAAAATCAAATAAATAATCATCAACATATTTTATCACTTCCATTGATCCTTCATGTCCATCTAATAATTGAAATAAAAGAAATTTCCTTTCATTAATATAAGCATCTAAAAATTTTATTGCATATTCAAAAATATATTCAAAAGTATTTTTACCATATAAACATCTTTTAAAAGAAGAATAAGGACCTGAAATTAATCCATTAACTTTAAAATTATTATAATTAGGATCACAAAATAAAGCAAAATTTTCATGATCATAAGGTTCAAACATTTTTGGATTAACTTTATATCTTGTTAATGTAAAAAAAGTTCTTTCACAAATATTTGCACCACCACATGTTATATAACCTTTCTGTTTTAATCTTTTTAATAATGAATATTCTTTATTTGATTCTAAACTCGCTCCATAAAATAATGGTATCATATTATTTAATGTATGAGCTTCGAAATTTATATATTTTAAAAATTGAAATGAATCATATTTTTCTTTTTTATTTTTATTATTATGAATATATGAATTTATCAATTTTACAGTTTTTGGAAATTTTCTTTTAAAATGATTTCTTGATATTGAATCTATGAAAATAAAAAAAATATTTTCATATTTTACTTTAATATTTTTTACTAATTTTCTTCTTTCATTTATTAAAGTTTGATTTGGAATAACATTTAAAATTACATTACCATTTCCTTTATCGTCAAATTCTACTATAACTTCATGATTTGTATCATTTTTATTTATTGTTTTTATTTCTCTTAATACTTTATTTATAAATGTTTTTTCAACACTATCATTAAAAAAATTATACCATACTGTATTAGGATAACCTATTCTATTACCAATAGTTTTATTTGAGTATTGTTCTAAAATATTTTTAGAATTTCTCTGATTCTTACAAGTTTTAATTGTATATTTACTTAAATCAAGTAAATTATCTAAAATATTAATAGTACAATATTTTGGTATTTTTATATAACATGCATTTTCAGATTTTGAATTATTAATTTTTATCTTATTTAAACCAACATCCCAACCTTTACATCCTAATTTAGAAAAAATAAAAAATAAAATTGGCCAAATAATAATAAATATAATTACTATAATTAATTTCCAAAATTTTTTCCTTTTTATAATTCTATAAAACCATCTAGCTATTAAAAATATTATTAAAATGAAAAAATGACCTACAATAAAAATAATCATATTATAAGTTCCATGTTTTGATAAAATTGAACCTTGATTTCTAATAAAAATTATTAAATAAAATATCAAAAATATCACATAAATAATATTTGAAAATAAATTTTGTATTACAAAAATTGTTATAATTGAAAAAAAAATACAAGACATAATTAATTCATCTTTTTTTTTATAAAAAAATATTACTTTTTCATGAGTTAAACAGGCATAATCAGGTCCAACACATCCTTCTAAACTTTTAAAATATAATCTAATTGATAAAATATACATAAAAAAAATATTAAAGTATATTATCAAATCATTATATCGTAAAGAATTTTTAATTTTGTTTAATATTTTTAAAACAAACTGTTTCACCATCATTTAAATTTTTAAATAATTTTTTTAAAACTAATTGAAACAGATATTTTTTTTAATCAATTATTGTTTTTTTAAAATATATAATTTTTTAAAAATGGAAATTTAATTTATATTTAATTATTTTTTAAATATATTTTTTAAATAATGAAAAAAAAAAATTTAGTTGCGCATATGGAGAGGCTAGCAGAAAAAAACAAGAAGATTTAATAAATAATTATAATAATATAAAAAAGAAAACATTAGGAAGAAAAAGAAAAAGAGGAAAAAGGATTATTCAAAATCATAAAGATAAATATTATGATTATTCAAGTTTTAAAAAGTTTAAAAAAAAAAAAGATAATAAACAAAAAAATGAAGTTAATCAAAAATCTTATATAAATTTAAAAGATTCACAAAATGATGATTTTGAATATAATAAATTAAATAATTCAGATGATACAATATCAAGTAATAGTTCAATATCTAATGATATATTAAATCATTCATTAATTTCATTAAGTAATAATGAAAATGATAATAATATTAATGAAGACGAAAACAATAATATAAATTTTATTGCCCCTTGGCTTACAGAAAAAACTAAAAAATTATCTGGAATAATTACATCAAGAAATTTTAGATTTTTATGAATATATAAAACCAACAAATGAAGAAAAAGAAAGGATAATTGAAATATATAAAATAATAAAAAATTTAATAAAAGAATCTTTTGATAATAAATATACAGTAAAAATATTTGGTTCACATACAACAGATTTAAGTTTACCAAATTCAGATATTGATTTATGTATTTTCCCAAAAAATTCTTTATTAATAAATTTAGCATCACAAATTAATATATTAAATCAAATACAAAATTCTTTAAAGCAAACAGGAAAATTTACAAATTTAAAATTAATTAATGCCAAAACACCAATAATAAAAGCAAAATATATTTATTCTGAAACTATTAATTATGAGATATTTCATTTGGACATAAAAATGGTTATGTATCAGTTAAAATAATAAATAATATTTTAAATAATTATCCTTATATGAAACCCATAATTCTCCTTTTAAAATATTTTCTTAGACAAAAACAATTAAATCAAACATATACAGGAGGAATAAGTTCTTTTTGTTTATTTTCTTTAGTTTATGCTTATATATTATATTTAAATAAAGAAAAGGATAATAATACTTTATTAACATTAGGTCATATTTTAATTGGATTTTTAGAATTTTATTGTTTTAAATTTAATTTTGAAAAAGTTGGTATTAGTATTAGATATGGTGGATTTTTTTATAAAAGATCTGAAAAGAAATTTAATGATAATTCACATCCTGGGAAAAATAAAGGTTTATTATCTTTAGAAAATTTTCAAGATACAGAACAAGATATTGGAGGTAATTGTTTCAGATTTGATAAAATTTTAGGTTGTTTTAAATTTATATATAATCAATTGAAAATAAGTAATAAAAATATGGATGAAAGTTATTTAATGAGATTTTTGAATAATGATAATTTTTTATCAAAAAGAAAAAGATAAATTTAATATTATATGTAAAAAAAAAATTAATATAGTTTTTAAAAATTTTTTTTTATTTTATGAATAATTATTATTGAAAAATTAACAATTATATATATTTTCTTAATGAAAAAAATAAGTTCAAAAGAACAAATTGAAAAAGCAAAAAGAGAATTATCAAATTTATATATATCAATGAAAAAAAAAATTAATAATAATGTAGATAATGAAGATATTATATTCAATACGAAACAAATGCTATCAAAATTAACTATATTAGATTTAATAGAATATATAAAATCATCAATTGATATAATTATTGATATGAAAATAAAAGAAGACAAAGAAGAAATTAAATTAAAAAATAATAATTATGATGAAGATTATGAATCATTACTTAGAAGAGAAGAAGCATGGATTAGAAAACATATTGGAATTGAAAATCAATTAAGAATAGATTATAATAATTTATTTGATAAATATAAAGAATGTGAAAAAGATAATATTATTTTAATGAATCAAATTGTAAAATTTTAATAAATTTAATATTTTTATAGAAAAAATTAACACCAGAAAAAGATTCTAAAGATAAAATTCATTTAATGGAATTATTAATTAAAAAATATGAAGATGAAAGAAACAATTTTATTGAAAAAGAAGAATATTTAAAAAAGGAATTAGGAAAAAAAAATGATGAAATTCTACAACTTGAAAAAAAATTAATTTCAATACAAATATTCTACCATTTGATGGACCATATTCTTGAGTTAAACAACGGAATGTTGTTGTTTTACCTGCACCGTTTACTCCTAGTAAACCAAAACATTCTCCATATTCTAAACAAAATGATAAATTACTTATTGCTGTTTTTTGATCACCTGAACAAAATTTACCTTCTGGATCATAGAAGGTTTTTCTTAAGTTTTGAAGGTGAACTGCATATTCTTGTTTTTCATTTTCTGTATTTTCATCATTTATTACTATTTTTGATGATTCTGTTGTTGCTCTTTCTATTTCTTTTAATACTTCTTCATCAACACAATTTGATGGTAATTTTTCATTTGGTGGTTGTTTAAATGTATATTGTATTTTTTCAACAACTGCTAATAAAATACCATAAACTACAAATTCTACACAAAGATATAATACTTGTTGTCCAGTATATTTTAATTCAATTATTTTATGTTCATCTGCAAGGAGTAACCAATATTTTTCAGGTTCATCTGCAATATAAATTAATGCTCTGTTTAATAAACTTGTAAAAGCATAAGCAAAAGAAAATGAAGGTAATAAAGAAAAACCATATGCTAATCCTTTACCAACTTCAAGTAAAGTATCCCATCCTCTGAAAATTAAAACAACACTAGAACCTAAAGCTCCTATTAAGAAATTAAGTAAAATAACACCATTTTGAGCAGATGATTCATTATCAAATAAAAATGATAAAATATAAGTTGATAATATCATAGGAGGACCATAAACAATATAAAAGATAACAAAGTACTTTTCATAAAAGCCAAATATCCAAATCAGCAGAACACAAATTCCAGCTGTGAAATAATATTTAATAACTTCCATAATAAAATTAGATAACCAATAAGCAAAAAGACTAATACCAGAAATTCTCATTAAATGTTTAGAATTATTTAATCTTTCTTTAACAATAATAGTAACAAAATTAGCAGGAATAAGAGAAAAGGCAACAGCAACGAAAAATACAACAGTACTATTACTAGTTTGATCAGCATGACTTTGTAATTCAGCAGTTAAAGGCATTGGATAATGAGTGAAAGTAATATCTAATTCTTTACCTGTTGCATAATCTAACATTTGTTTAAGGAAATAATGAGAAAAGAATGATGCACCTTGTCTTGCAACTGTATTAATAAATTCATATTCATGATTTGTTTTATCAGCTTTTAAAATATATAATGAACCAAAATTAGTTGGATCATTTTCTTTTATTATTGCCTCATAAAAACCAAATATTGCTTGATCATCATTTGTGTATGTTGTGTCTGTTATTATTTCTTTATATGAACAATTAAATGGTTTTTGTAAAAAATGAGAATTTATTCCATTATTATCTTTACTTCCATAAAATGTTGTATCTGGACCTAAAATTCCTATTGAGACTACTACAGGTGATGAAGAGAAATTAAATTTAACTTGACTTACACATAAACCTATTAATATTAATAATATTGGACATAAAATTTCTAGGAATAAACTTTTCATATCACGATAAACTTGGAACCATCTTTTTTTTAAACAAGTTTTTAAATCATTTACAAATTTAGATTTTTGAGTGAAATCTTCTCTAAAATCTTGTTCAAATAATATTTTATCATTTGATAAATTAGTTTGACTAAATTTCCTATGTTCACCTTGAATTTTTTCAGTATCTTCAGCAGCAACATTAAGGAAAACATCTTCTAAAGTTGGCATAGATGCACTATAAGTTTTAATTTTTAATTCTTCACATTTCTTATCTAATTAATTCTTCAATTTTAAAAGTAGGACCTTTAGTTCCATTTTTCTTTTGATTTTGATTAGGGGTATTATCATCTAAATTTTCATTTGAATAAGAACTTTTTGGTATCCTAAATAAAATTTCTTCACTTAAAACTTCATAATCAACATAAAAAAAAATTTATTAAGTCAAGAAGATAAAAATTTAGTTTTTGAAAGCAGAATTAATAATTTAGAAAATTTTGTTAAAGTGATTCAAGATGATGTTTATAAATTTATTGCTAAAGTTGAAGAAAGATTAATTTCAAAAATGAAAGATATTAAAAAATATAATGAAATAAATTTAAAACAACATAATGAATAAAAAACAATTTTTTTTTTTTTCAAATATCAATGAAAAAAATATGATTTTTTTAAGTGAACAAATCGCTGATACAAGAACAGAAATTAACAATGAATTTAATAGAATTAATAAAAGAGAAATAGAAAAATTTGAATGTTTATCAAATGATATGGAACAAATTTGTAATAGAATATATAAATATGAAGATTTATTAAAGAGTTATGATAAGGAAAATCATATAATTAAAAATCAAATAAAAAAATATTTAAATCATTTTAATTCAAAAATAGATGTTTTATTTATGAATGAAAAAATAATTCATAATATTGAAATGATGACAATAAGAGAAGAAATAAATAAAATTATCAAAGCATTAAATTTACAAAATGAAAACATTAATAATAAAATAAAAGCAAATCAAAAAAATCCAAATGAAAAGATAGATTTAATTCAAACAATAAATAAATTGGAAAATAAATTGAATGATATAAATGATAAATATTTTAATTTAATTAATAAATTACAAAAAAATCAAGATATGATTGAAGTAAAATTAATTATGGATGAAAAGTAAGGTTGAAAGTAGTTATTTATTTGATTTAATTGAAAAAATTCAAAATAATAATAATATAAATAATAATAATATATTAAGTAATAATAATGAAAAAAATGATTTAAAGGGAAAAAATGATGAAAAATATATGAAAGAAATTAATTTATTAAAAAAGGATTTAAATAATCAATCAAATGCAAATAATTTAAAATTTAATACAATAAAAGAATCTATTTTAAAACTTAAATCAGAAATTAAATATGATTTAATTCACGAATTAAAACAAAATTCTGAAATAAAAAAATTAGAAACTCAATTTACATTACAACAAATATTAAATAAAGTGGAATTTAAAAATATTTATTCTTTAATTAATAAAGGTTTATTTAAAGAAAATAATAATATAAAGGAAATTAATCTAAAACAAGATAATATAAAAAAAGATTCAAAAAAATCATTAAATATTTCTGTCATTTCAGATATAACAAATCAAGATAATGATAAAAGTCTAATTGAAGCTAAAAATAATAAAAATATGTTTCATAATAATGAAAATCATTTAAAAAATATTTTAAAAGATAAATCTTTTAAAAAAGGAAATTCATTAAAATCTGTTTCTTTTAAAGATAATGTTGATATCTCAGAAATAGAAAAAGATTCAGACTTTTCTTTTAGTAAAAGTAATATAAATAAAAATATTAATAATGATTTTTCAAAAAATGAAGAAGATGAAGAAAATGATTTAAAAGATAAAAATAAATCTACAACTAAAGGAATACTTAAAAAAGTAGATATAACTTCTAATAAAAGTATTCCAAATTTAAAAAATAAAAAAAAATAGAAAATAATATATAAAGATAAAATTAATATATATTTAAAAATAAACAATGTTTTTTTAATAAATGAAAAATAAAAATTAAAAGTATTAAAATGAAAAAATTGTCTTTAGAAGAAAATTCTTTAAAAAAAAGACAAACGAGATTAGAATTTATAAGAAATATAACAGAAATTTCAGAAAAAGAATTTTTAAAACAATTAAAAAATATGAATATATTTGAAGAACAAAAAGATATGTTAGAATTTTTAAAGAACACAAACATTTCATTACATAAAATAAACAAAAAAATATTATCAAGTAAACATTATAAAGTAAATAATACAGATTTATGTGTTAATTTTATAAATAAATCATTATATAATTACATAACTCAATTTGAAAAATTTCCTTTATTAGATGGAAATTTTAATCATAGAATTGCAGAACAATTATCAGATTTAAAATTTAATGATAATATAATTAAATTTTATAGAAGAGGAATTATACATTTAAATGAAGCTTATAAGAATAATGATATAGTATATAATTTATCTATTAATGATAATAAGACTAAAAATAATTTTTTAAATTGTTTTTCTTGTTTTAGAAAAAAAGTTAAACCATTACAAAATTTAGATAGTAAAAATAAAACATTAAGTAATAGTAGAAGTGTTATTCATTTAAAAGAAATTGAAAATAATTCTATTCAAATAATACCTTCTTTAGTTATTTATAATGAAAATAATAATATTGATAAAGAACATTCACATCAAATTAAAAAAAATAAAGGAGGTTTTTTTCTAAATAGTTCTACAACTCAAGATAGTGATAGAAAAAAAAATTTAATCAATACTGATATTTTATTATTGAAACCTAAAAATATTCCTAAAAATAATATAAATAATGAAAAAGAAGTTTTTCATTTTCAAATTGAAAAAATTAATTTTCCATTTCAAGAAATAGGAAAAAATATAAATTTTATGATTACTTCAGATATAACAAAATCAATTTTATATATTAAAAATTCATCTTATAATGAATATATTTTAAATTCATATATTTTTGAAACAAGAAATAATGCCTTTATTAAAGATTTATTTTTTTATGAATTTTATTTAAGAACAAATTTTCAAAAATTAATTATTTCAAAAAATATAAAATTCCCTTTAATTTTATATGGTAATGTTTTTTTTTCCTGAAATATTGTTTTATAGAGGAGATGAAGAAATACATTTTAAATTATTAGAAAATCCTATTAAAACTTCTTTATTAATTGGTCAATTATTACCTCCTTCTTTTTTAAAAGAATTTGAAAAAATAAATCTTATAAATAGTAAAGTTATTAAAGATAATATAGAAATTGCAGAATATTTAGACTATAAAACTATTATTGTTAATTTACTACCTTTTTCAGAGAATAATCAAGTTTTTACTATAATAAAATATTATATTGATTTTATCAAAAATAATTTAAATTATAATGTAAATGAAATAAATTTTTTATTAAATATAACTGAAGAAGAGTTTCAAAATAATATCAAAAATCAAGAATTATCAGTTCTATTAAACAATATATGCTTCAATTCAAAAATTATAAATATATGATAATATAGCTATTGTTATTTTATTTATTCATATATAGTGTTTTTTATTATATAAAATAAATACTTATTTTTTTTAAATTTTATGGTAATTAAATTAAGAAAAAAAAATTATTTTATTTGTTATCAAACATTTGAATTTGAATTTCATACATTTTATTAATTTCATTTAATCTTAAAATTTCTTTTTCTTTAATTAATAATTCATGTTTTAATAAATTTAATTTTGATTCATTTTCTTTTTTAATATCTTCTATACTACATTTTGTTTTATTTAATTCTTCAGTTAATTGTTTATTTTTTTCTTCTACAAAATTAATTATTTATAGAATTTATATTTTTCATATATTGTTTTATTTAATGAATTACATTTATCAATTATTTTTCTTTTTGATTATTTAAATTTCTGATATTTTTTTTCATTTGTGAATTTTCATCTTCTAAAATTTTTTTTTCATTTAATAATTTTGATATTTGTTCTTTTGAATTATCTTTTTTTTTAGTATATAAAAATTGAATTGATTGATTTTTAGAAATTGAAACAATAATATCTTTTTTTATTTTTGATTTTTCAATTTCTTTTTTTAAAGTATTTTTTAAATAATCTTTTTCATTTTCAATTTGATCTTTCTGATAATTAATATCATTAATTTGTTTTTTTAAATTTTTATTTTCTTCTGAAATTTTATCAATTCTTTCATTTAATTTTTTAATATTATTTATTCTTAAAGTTTGTGATTTATCAGGTCTATTTTTATTAAAATAATCAATATAAGATTCATATTTTTCTTTCATTGTTCTTAATTCATTTCTTAAAAAATCAATAACAATAGGATTATTATTATTAAAACTTTTAAAATTAGTATTTTCAGGATTATCATTTAAATACAATTTATTATCAAGATATTCATAATTAAAAAAAGACAACATTTGTTTTTTCATTATAGAATTTTCTAATTGAAGACTTTTTAAATCATTTTTCAAATTTAAAATTTGTTTTTGATATTCTTCATTTATAGTATTAATTGGATAATATTTAGGTTTAGGAAAATAATTTTCAATAGTTTCTTTACTTGAAATATTTAAATTTTCAGTTATTTCAATTTTTGGTTTTTTAATTATGGAATAAACATTTTTTTCAAAAGTTTCTAAATTCATTGGTTTACTATGAGGATTTTTTGGATCATTTTCTTCTTCTTCTTTTTGATTTAAATACATTTGTTTTATATTAATTGATTTTTCAAATAAAGAAGTTGTAAAAATTCTGTATATATCTTTAAATTTACTATTCTCAATTTGAACTAATTTTAACTTTTTCTTTAAATCTGTGACTAAATATTTTAATGATGAATTGTCATCTCTTAATTGATGTAATTGAGTTTCAATATTTGAATCTTTTTTTGAAAATTTTTCTGTTAATTTTACTATTTCAGAATGTAAATCTTTATTTTCTTTTATTATAGATTCACTTTTATATTTAAATGCATTTAAGGTTATATTTAATTCTTTTATATATTCTTTATTTTGATGAAGAGTTTTATTTAATTTTAATATTTCATTTATATTATTTATTATTTCATTTAATAAAGTTTCAACTAAATCAACAGAATATTCATCAAATGATTGTATAAATTTCATTTTATCTAATTGATTTCTTACATAATTATATTTATTATTTTGTGAATTTTTCAAATTTAAATCCTTTAAAAAATTATAAATTAAAATTTAATTAAAATAAATATTTAAATAATACTATAAGCACTTAAATGATTTTCTTCAATAGAACAAATAAAATTTCCATTATTCGAAACTCCTAAATCCCAAATTATATTATCTTTTCCTTCACTTAAAGTAGCTAAACACATATTATTTTTTTTCAAATCAAAAACTTTAACACAACCATCAAAAGAAGAAGAATATAATAATTGTTTATTATCATTAACAATCAATTGTGAAATTGAATCATGATGCCCAACAATTGGAACAACTAATTTATAATTATTTAAATCAATTAAATTAATATGTAAATCATCACTTGAAGTTAATAAAATATTTTTTTCTTTATTATAACTTAAACATCTTACAATCATACAATGTTCTTCTATTCTTTTTTCTATTTTTGAAGTTTCTAAATTAATTATGTGAACTGAACCATTTGAATTTCCAACTGCTAATTTATTATTTGGTAAAAAACAAAATGAATAAATAAATTTTGATCCATTTGATATTTCTTTTTCTTTATGTGGACTATTTGTATTATATAATATTATATTGTAACAACCTGTTGCAAGGTATTTATTATCTTTTGATAAAGAAAATTTCCAATTTTTTAAATTACCTTGGTTGAAATGTTTGAGATAATTTTCTATTTCAAATTTTTTTATATTAAATTCAAAGTCACTTGTATATAAAAATTTACCATCATCTGAAAATTTTGAATAAATAAAATCATCTTTTGATTCTATTTTATTTTGATTTTTTGGGATTAAATTATCTTTTGATAAAAAATTTTCTTTTGAATAAATATTACAAGTATTATTAGTACATATTACTATATCTTCATTTGTTGGTGAAATATCAATTGAATAATTTCCTCCTTCTGTAAAATTTAAATTTGGATTTATTTCTGATTGTTTAAACATATATATTTAAAAATAAAAAAAAAATTAATTTTTAAAATAAAATATAAACCTTAATTATAAAAAATAAATAAATTAAAAAATAATAAAAAATTAATAATAAATAAAATAAAAAAAACCAAATTTTTAATTGAATTTAAATTAAACAAATTTATTTAAAAAATTGGGGATTGGTGATTGGGGATTGGG
>JAJJLU010000975.1:0-12901 GCA_023807065.1 Isotricha intestinalis
CCCAATCCCCAATCCCCAATCCCCAATAATTGGAAATAGTATTTCAAAATTATATTTATGGTATAGATTAATTATAAATAAAAAATAATTTTAAAATTTTATTTTTTATTTATATTTTTTGTTAAATTAATCTTGCATTATTTATAAAAAAATAATATGTTTAAAAAAATTCAATAGTTTAATAATAGGTAAGATTGGAAAAAAAATGATAAAATATTTTTAAATGTTTAATTTTGAATATGAACAAAAAGTATTTTATAACAAATATAAATTAATAATATTTGAAAATTGCATTCAAAAAGTTTAAAATAAAGAATAAATATTATTACTAAATTAAAAGAAAAAGTAATAACTAAATTTTTCAAAAAAATATTAATTAACTAAATTATTATTTATATAAAATAAAATATAAAATAATACATTATTAAATAAATATTTCCTATTCATAATATTTATATTAACTATAGAGAATTAATTAAAATTTAGATTATTCCTTTAAAATAATATGTAAAAATTTAGGAAATTCAACAATTATTATATCATTTAAAAGGAACATTTTGTATATTTATTTTACAAAAATAAATTCTTGAAAATTTGATAATATTGAGTAAATTTATTTTTAAAATATGAAATTATTTTTGCAATTAAATAATTTGAATTGAGAAATTGAAATAATTTTATTCAAAATAAAGTTTTTCCATTTATTTAATTTGATTTGTTTTTATTATGCATCTTTTTTATCGCCTTCATTTTTTACATTTTAAATATTACCTAATTTTATTATTTCCTTTTTTTCTTCTTCTTGTCATTAAGTTCAAATTTAATATTATTTCTTTTATCTTCATCCATTTTATCATATATTGAAATATTTAATTTATTTAACTTATTTTTATTCTCTATGTTTTTATCTGATTTATCTTTTTATTTTCAATTTTAAGTGAATCTATTTCTTCATTTTTTTCTTCTATTTTCTTTATTGATTCTATTTCTTCTTTTATTAATATTATTTTTTTTGATAGAGTTTTTTGCATTTTTTTGTTTTTTGTTTTTTAATAATTTTTGTATTTTTTTTTAAATTTATTTAAAAATTAAATTATTTTATTTTCACATATGTTATTGAAAAAGAAGTATAATTGATTCTTTTCTGTTTTTTTTATTTTTATAGATGTAATAATAGGAGAATAGAATTAAAAACTTATTTTGTTATGTAATATAAATAAATAATTCAAAAGGATAAAATTTATATCTATCAATTAATAAACAAATGTATTAAAAAAGATTAAGTTTTTAAATCTGTTTTTATGAATTTATCAAAAAAAGAATCATATAATAATATTGATTTTATATTATAAATTTTTATTATGTATTATTAAATATTTCATTAAGTAATTGTGTTAAAACTTACTCCTAAAATATTCATTTAATTAAATATTATTTTCATGCAAATTTAAATTGTTTTTTTTTGAAATTAATATTATTAATACTCAATAACATTTTTTAATAAAAATTAGAATTTCACTTTTTTGATTTTTTAATATTTTTTAGGATATTGGATTTTTTATTCAGTAGATTATAAAATGTTTTCAGATTTCGATAAATCTTTTAAGTACTCTAGATTTTACTAAATTTATTTATTTTTCTTTTTTTATCTTTCATTTTTTTATAATTTATATCACTTTCAAAAATATATTCCAAGGTATTTTAATTTTGAGTCTAGATGTTTCTATTGAACTAAAAATAATTTTTTTCATTTTTTTATAGTTAAGAAATGGAAAATATGGAAATTTATATAAAGCTCAAAATAAAGAATCAATATATGATGAAGTTTTTTAAGAAATTAATAACATAAATAGAAATAATATTTTAATTAATAAATATATGAATAATAAAGATATAATAGATATATTAATAATAAAAATTAGTAATGAATTAGAAATGAGTATATATAGAAAAAATAAAATTTTGAATAATCTACTATTCTTTAAATTTTATAATGATGAAAATAAACATTAAATCAGAAACTTTTTTTATTTTTTAGGAACTAAATTCAAAGAATTATTTCAGTGAATTAGTCTTTGCGAGATACTATTTATAAATAAATAATGATTTATTTATCAAATAATTAAGAATTTATATTTAAAAACGGAAAATAAAGAAAAAATGAATTAATTAGAATTTGGATTTAAGAATGCATCATTTCTTTCAGTTAATTTATATTGCTCTGATAATTTAATATTTAATTTATTATAATTCAGATTATAATTTTATAATTTTTGATGCTTATTTTATTTAGATTTGACATGTAAATTTTTTTTGATTTTAAATCAATGCTCTAATATTTCTTCAAATTCATCTCTTTCAAAAGCAAAATTTGATACAAAGAATATAAAATTATTAAATATTATTATATCTTTTTGTCTTTATCATTCAATTCATGAAAAAATTTAAAGTCTATACTACTTAAGAATCTCTTTAAATTATTAAATTAAAAATAATATAAAATTTTGAAATTCAGACAATTTTAATTTTTCTTTTTATTCCAAATATAATGAAGTAAATTCTTGATTTATTATTTGAAATGCCACTAAGACAACATATTATTCTTCATTTTTTTTTTACTATTACATTACCCTTCTCTACATCTTCAATTCAATAATTTATTATTGTTTATTATTTATTAATAATGTTAAGAAAGTTTCAAACTATTATAGAATTGATAAATCAATATTATTTTAAATTGAATTAAATAATTCAAATTAAAATTTGTGTGTTAGTTAAATAAAAATAATAAAATGAATATTATTTTTATGGTTAAAAATTTAAAAACAAAAAAAAATAATTTTTAAATCATTTAAAATAAACAAAAAAATTAAATATATTAACGTTTTAAAAGCCAAATCGAATAAAAAAAATTATATAAAAAATGGAATCAACGTTCCCAGCAGCAATAACATATATAGATGGAATAAAAGTAACATCACAAGATAAAAATGCAGGAGGATTTTATGATAGTTTAAACAAAGAACAATATGACGCACTTCAAAAATGGAAAGAAGAACTTCAATCAAAAAATATAATATCAGATTTCCAAACATATGATGATTTATATCTTCTTCGTTTTCTAAGAGCAAGAAAGTTTGATTTAGAAAAAACAACAATAATGTTTCAAAAATTTTTAAAATGGAGAATAGATGAAAAAGTAGATGAATTAAGAACAAATTTTGACTTTAAAGAAATATTACAAGTTAAAGAGATATATCCTCATGGATACCATAAAGTAGATAAAACAGGTCGTCCAATATATATAGAATTATTAAGTAAATTAGATGTGGGAAAATTATTTAAAGTAACAACAGAAGAAAGAATGGTAAAATATTATGTAAGAGAATATGAAAGATTAATGAAATGGAGATTTCCAGGATGTTCAGCAGCAATGAAAAAACCAATAGAACAATCATTAACAATATTAGATTGTAATGGATTAGGAGTAACATCTTTAGTAGGAAAAACAAGAAGTTTCGTTCAATTAGCAACAAATATAGCACAAGATTATTATCCTGAAATGCTTGGTCAAATGATGCTTTTAAATACTGGTTGGTTGTTTAAAGCTCTTTGGGCTATTGTTAAAGGATTTATGGATCCTAAAACTGCGGGAAAAATTCATATGCTTGGTGGAAGTTATATTACTGAGTTAGTTAAATATATTGATGAAGAAAATATTCCTGAGTGTATTAATGGGAAATGCAAATGTGAATTTATTGAAGGAGGATGTCTTTATGCTGATATTGGACCTTGGAATCCTAATGGTGGTATACAAATAGGAGATACTAATACTAATAAGGGATTAAAAAGTGTTGATGATGTTATTACTGGGAAATGAAAGCTTTTTTATTTTTTTATGTTAAAATAGATAGTTATAAAATGTTAAAAATTTTAGTTTTTTTAATATATATTTTTTATTTATTTAATTTTAATTAGATATAATAAGGTTAAATTTCAATAAAAAATAAAAAAGGTTATTTTGTTTTTTCCAATAATTTATAAGATTTCAATTCAAATATATATCTTATTACACAATCACATTATTATTTGAAAATTATTTAATGTATTAATTAATATTATTATGACTTGTTAATGATTCAGTTAAATAACCAGATGATTCACTTTTTCTTGGTCTTTTAAAACGGAAATTCTCTTTAATCCAAGGAGAATTAAGTATAAAAATATTAATAATAATTCCAATATAATTTTCTCCTATAATTCTAAAAAATTTCAAAATAGAAGATTCTTTTTCTTTATTTAATATAGCATAAATTCTTTCAATAAGACAAGGAATAGCACTTAATTGAAGTAAAATTGAATATTTATTAATATGAATATAAGTTTCTCTATTTTGTTTAGATTTAGTTGCTTTAATGATAAAATGAACTTTTAATATAAAAAAAATATTTAAAGAAAAAACAAATAATAAAGCTAAAAAATAAGTCAAAGTTACTTTTCTCATTGCTTCTCTCATATAAATATTTTTATAATCAAACCAACAATAACCACCTGAATCACCATAAGTTTTAGAAGTTAAAGTTAATATACTTAAAAATAAAGGAAATAAGAAAGAAAGAATTATAAATATTATCCTATAAAATAATTTATGTTTATCTAAATGATGTCTTTTAATTAAATTTACAAAATTATTAAAACATAAAAGACAACTTGATAAATATTGAGATGTTTGAAATGTTATAATCATAAATGATTGAATTGCACATATTATTGAACTTTTCTCTTTTAAAGGAAATAGCATTGCTATTGAATATATAAAATTTGTTGTTGATAAAAATATTATTGTGCTAAATGTAAAATTCCAATTTTCTTTAAGATAAAAATAAAAGAATATATCTATAAAATAAGTTATTATTGAAATAACACATCCCATTTTTGATAATATAGTAAAAATTTTATCTGTAAATATATCATTCATATTTATTTCATTATTTTTTTAAATTTTTTATTATCGGATTTAAAAAATATTTAAAAGTTATAAAATATTTTTATAAAATTAAAAAATGAATAATTTATTTACAACAATCATATTTTGAAAAGGGAAACTTATAATTTATAAATAACAATTTAATTCATATTTTAAAAAATCATGATGATATTATCAATTAATAAAGAAAAAAAGTTATCTATATATTCTCTTTCAAATCAATTTTTCTAAATTATGAGTTCCAAAAAACAATTTTTAATCACTTTAATAATTTTTTCATATTATTATATATTGAAAAGGAAATATTTTTTTTGTTGAAAGTTTTATAAACAAATGCTTATAAAAATTACTTTATCTTTATTATTTAATTGTTCATAAAATTAATTGGATTATAAAAATATTTGCATATGGTATTAAAAAAAAGGAACTCATATTATTATTATTATTATTATAAAATTAAGAAAATTACCATTTTCTATCAATTGAATAATATCATTTTAATTGATTCTATTTGATTTTCCAAAATTTTTAATTCTTTCTTTTAATTTTATATTTTCCATCATTATTGATATTTTGTTTCATTGATTATTTAGAAAATAAGTTCAATTAAAAAAAAGTTTAAATTAACGCTAATAATAATATAATAAAAATTCCTAACTAATAAAAAATAATAAATCTTTTCCTAAGAAAACTAAAAAAAACAAACAAAAAAAAAACCAAAAAATATTGAAAAAACTATTAACACCCAAAACCAAAAAAAAATAATCAAAAAACCATTTTAAAAACCCTTAAAAAACCTCAAAAACTATAAAATTAAATAAAACAGCATTTTTTTTTTTTAACAGTAAAAGCATCATCATCTTTTTTTAAAACATTACTTCCTCTTTCATGTCCTCTTAAAACATTATTTCCCAATTTTTTATTATTTTTTTGTACTTGGAAAATTTTAAAAGCCAACTGTTCAAAAACCAAAGCAACATTACTTCCATTTTTAGCACTGACTTCAAAGAATAAAGCATTATATTTTTGTGCAAAATTTTTCCCTTCATCAAACTCTACTTTTCTATATTGATTTAAATCAGATTTATTACCAACAATCATAATAACACAATCATCAGGAGCAACTTCTTTTAAATCTTTAATCCAAGACTCTAATTTATTAAAACTTTCTCTATCATCAATACTATAAGTAATTAAAGCACCATGTGAATCATGATAATAAGTTTTAGTCACAGTTCTAAATTTTTCTTCTCCTGCAGTATCCCATAATTGCAATTGAGCAGTATTATTTTCATCAATACGTAAATTTTTACATTTATTTTCTACTGATATTGTACATTGATATTCTTTAGAAAATGTATTATCTGTAAAACGAGATAAGATACTTGTCTTTCCTACTGATTGATCTCCTATTATTATTATTTTGAATGTTGATATTGATTTCTCATTCTCTGATGATGTGTCTGATGTTCTTGTTACTGGATTTTCTAATCCTATTCCTAAAGGATCTGACATAAAGTCGTCTTGTTCTATTTGAGTGAAACGATTTAGTTCTTCTGACATTTTATTTTTTTTTAAATAAGGTATTTTTTTCTTTTTTTTTTTTTTTTTTAAGTAGGATTAATTATTATTATTTGTTAGTTTTTTTATTAAAGAATGTTTTATTTTTTTATTCAATTAATTTATGTCGGCTACTCTTGCTGAGAAGATGGAGGAAGGGGATATTAAGAAAAATATAAATCCTCAAGAAATAAATACTGAAGAAAATAATATATCAAATCCTCAAATAGAAGAAGAGAATAAAGTTAATGAAAATGAAAATTTACCTTCGAATGAAAATAATAATGACGACAATGAAAATTTAAACGAAGAAGAAAATGAAAAGCAAGAAAACGATAATAATGATAATTTAAATCAATCAGAAAAAAATGAAGAAGAAGAAGAAGAAGAAGGAGAAAATGATGAAAATGAAGAAAATGAAGAAGAAGAAAAAGAGATTAATTATAATAAAGAAGAAACTGAAAATAAATCATCATTTTATCAAAGAAATAATTATTCAAAAAATACTTTATTAGATTCAAATTCAGAAGGTCATTTAAATATTGGAAAAAATCCTTTTAGAACAACAGGTCGTTTTATGCAAATTAATCCTCATTTTTTTATATTAAATAGACAAATTGAAAATATTAGAGATACGATATATAATGAAACAAAAAAATGTTTAGTTTTAAAAGGAAGTATTCAATTAAGTGAAAATATTATTAGAGAAGAAAGTGTTAATGTTGTTAAAGATATATTTGAAAAAATTCATATGGTTAGAACTATGTGTAATAATGAAGCTAAAAATATTGGAAAATTATTTAATAGAGTCAGTGCTGAATTTGTAAAAATTTCTAAAGTTCATCATGATATTAAAAAAGAACTTGAACTTTGTGATTATAGAATTAATAATTGTGAAGGTGATATTGGATATAAAATGCTTATTAAACCACATTATTCTTTTTTAAGAAAAGCAGGATACAAATGAATTTAATAATATTTTTTTAATATTATTTTCAATATTATTTTTTAAATTTTTTTTTTTTCAAAATTTAAAACTTTTTGAGTTCTTTATTCAAAGTTTATATAATTATTTAACAATGATATTCATTATAATTTTATATTTTTAAATGATTTTTTATTTAAAAAATAAAGAATATCTTTCATTTTTACTTATATTAAAAGATTATTTTTGAATTTATAATATTATTGTATTAAATTTAATTAAAAAAATAAAACTTAGTTAATTTTTAAGAAATTATTTTTAAAAGCTTTTATTTAGACTATTATTAAATTGATAAAAAAAATGACAGAAGGAATAGAAGATATAAATGCATTAACATTATACGAGCAATTAGATAAATGGGATAAAATCCATTTACCAAAATTAAAGAATTTTGAATTGACGAGAAAAGTAACAAATAAAATATCTCAAAGATATGACAGTGAGCAATTTAAAACAATAAGATTTCATCATGCGTTATCTCAGAATTTAAATAATTTAAAGGCATCAACAAAAAATGAAAACCTCCAAAAATTTTATAAAAACATAGAACAAGAAAAATCAAATGTATTAGCTCAAAATATAAATATGGTAAAACAAGGATTTGATTTTAATGTATTTAATCCTAAAAAAAGAAGAAAATCAACAAAAAAAAAATCAGTAAGACAATTAAAAAGAAGATCAATAACAACAAATAATAATAATAGAAAAGAACAAGATGAATTATGGAAAGTAGGAAAAGAAATTAAAATTAGAAAAAGAATAATATTTGATTCTAAAAGAACAGAACTTAAAGATAATATTGAAGAATTTGAAGAAATTAAAATTGAAGATAGAACTCTTAAATTAAATGATTTAAAACTTGAAGGAAATTATACTAAAGTAACTTCTTTTGATGTTTATAAAAACATTGTTGAAAAAAAGAAAAAAATAGAAAGTAATTTCAGAGAGCAAATATCAAAATTAAATAAAGATATTAAAGCTAAAGAATCTAAACTTGAAGAATTAAATAAAGAATTAACTTCATTAGCAAATGAAACTGAGAGAAAAAAAACAATTTATTTTGATAATTATGATGTTATTAAAGTAATAGAAAGTGAAATAGAAAAATCAGAATTAAATTTTGATTTTCAAAGAAAAACTTTAATGAAAAGAAAAATACAAGATTTAGAACATATTGTAGAAAAATCTAAAAAAGAATATTATTCTCAGAAATTAATTTCTGATAAAGAAATTCCTAAATTAAAAAAGAAAATACATATTTGTAAAGTTGAATTAAAATCTCTTCAAGAAATATTAACAGATGTTAAAAAAGAAAATATAATTTATTTTAAAAACTTATTAAAAGAAGGAGTTGATGTAAGAGATGTTGGTTTATGTTGGATTTTATTTAGATTATCTGAATTAGGAGCAAATGTTGAAAATAGTGATTTTCCTAAATTTTTAGATTATGTTAGTATAAAATATTTATTAGAATATTCTGATAAAATTATTAAAATGAATAAGTTAAAAATATTATTAGATTTAGTTAAAAAAGAAAAAAAAAATGTTTTTAAAAGTTTAGATATTAATAATACTACTAGTAGAAAAAGTCATAATTTTGATGATGATAATTTAGAAGGAAATAATATAGTAATTCCTTATGATAATATTGATGAATTTTTAAAAGAAATTTTTAATAAGTTTAAATTTAAAATGGGAAATAAATTTGTTATTTTAGAAAATTATTTTAAACAAAAAGATGAAGAAGTTCTAAAAAATGCACAAGATGATATTAGAAGAACATTACCTTCTTTTAGAAGTATTATGAAAAAAAACAAAATTAGAACTCGTTTATTAACTGATACTTATTCTTCAGGAGAAATTTCAAATTCTCATTTAAATTCACAAGAAATTAAATTAGTAGATACTATTTTAGTTATTAAAAATGTAATGAATAAAATTGATAAAGAAATGAGAAATGATAGAACTAATCATTTAAATTATTTTAAAAAGAAATATGAAAGTATGAAATTAAAAGGAACAAGTGAATGTATTAAATATGATTTAATGTTTTGTGCTTTATTTGGGAATTTTGCTGTTTATTAGATTAAAAATAAATATAATATATGATAATAATAAGATATATATATAATGATTTATATTTAATATACTTTTTTAAGATATTGAACATGTAAAATAACAAAGAAATATGCTATTTGTAATTAAAATTTAATTCCATTTATGGTGGTTATATGAATGAATAAAATATTAATTTTAAAGAAAAATTGTATTATAAGTTATAATAATATATAAATATAAAATAATAATTTTCATTTTTATGATTTTATAATTATTAATTAAATATCAATTTATAAACAACAAATAAATATAAATAAAGAAAAGATTTTTTTAATTTTTAATAACTTAAAAAACCTAAAATCCATAAAAAATCATAAACAATAAAAAAAATAAACAAGCGCTGTAAAATAAATGCAAATAAGTCCCAAAATATAAAAATTAAATCCCTGATATATAAATTCAAAAAATAAAAAAAATTATAAAAAAATAAAAAAATGAAATCCGTACTCTTAATCCTCATTGCAATAGCATCATGTAACGATCTCTTAGCTCATCGTCAAAAAGAAATAGCAGCTCGTGTGAACAAGCTCCGTACAACATGGACAGCTACAACATATCCTCGTGATTTCCGTCCTTTAATAGGTACCTTCCTTGATGACCCAAACCCAGTTCCAGAAAAGACAACATTCCAAACAAACGATGAAGACCTTCCAGAGTCATTTGACTCTCGTGAAAAATGGTCTTATTGTGAGTCATTAAAAGAGATTCGTGATCAAGCAAAATGTGGTTCCTGTTGGGCATTCGGTGCAGCAGAAGTCATGAGTGATCGTCTCTGCATCGTAACCCAAGGTAAACTCCAAACACGTGTCTCAACAACAGAACTCGTTACATGCTGTTCTTCATGTGGATATGGATGTCATGGAGGATATCCACTCAGTGCATTCCGTTACTGGAAATCAACTGGAATTCCTTCAGGAGGACTTTACAATGACAATAGTACCTGTAAACCATATTTCCTTCCACCATGTGATGATCATATGCATAAGTGTCATGATTATGTAGACACACCTAAATGTGAAAATAAATGTAATGACCAATATCCAAAAACTGTAGATGAAGATAGAACTTTTGGTGTTGATGCATATTCACTTTCAGGAGAAAAAAATCTTATGAAAGAAATTTACGAAAATGGTCCTATTGAAGCTGCTTTTACTGTATATGAAGATTTTGGTAATTATGAAAAAGGTATTTATCAACATGTTACTGGAAGCTCCCTTGGAGGTCATGCTATTAAAATCATTGGATGGGGAGTTGAAAATGGAGTTAAATATTGGCTTTGTGCTAATAGTTGGAATGAATCTTGGGGTGAAAAAGGTTATTTCAGAATTTTAAAAGGAGAAAATGAATGTGGTATTGAGAGATCTGCTTCTGCTGGTAATCCTAAAGTTTCTACTGGAAAGAAATTTTTATTTGAATAAATAAAATAATTTTTATTTTTTTTTAATTTTAGTTCTTTTTTTATTAGTATAAAAATAGATATACTTAAAAGGTTTTTTTAAGATAAGTTTTTTTTTGGGAGTTATCATTTGTTTTTATGATATTGTATTTTTTAAAAATTAATTAATCTTTTTTAAAAATTTATGAAGAGAAAAAGATAAATTCCAATTTGAAACCAATTTAAATGAGTCTTTTCTTTAATATTACTTAATATTAATAATTTAAACAAAGAATCTCAGACTTTCATCGAGATTTCAAAAAAACAAAAAAATATTAAACAAATATTAAAATGAAAAAAGTTTAGAGATTATAAGAATTAAATTAAAAAAGAAGAATTTACAAAAAAGAAAGAATAATATATTTATATTAAGAGAAAAATAATTTAAAGGGAAATAAATTTAAATTATATTCAAAAAAAAGGTAATTATTATTATTATTTCTTATAGGAATAAATCAAAAGATGAAAAAAAAATTCAATTTTAATACTATTTATTTATTAAAAAGGAAGTAATCTAATAAAAAAATTAAAAATGATTTGAAAGAAAGTATTTCTTCCATTTTTTGAAAAAATAAATTTCTTTTAAAAAAAAAGTGAAAAAGTTTTTTTAAATTGAAAATAAGCAAAAATTTAACTTAAAAAAATAAATAGGAAAAAATTTATAAAAGATAAATGATTTAAATTTATTATTCATAACTTTTAATTAAATTCAATCTTAAATAAATTTAAAAGATATATAAATAAAATTATTATTTTCTAATATGTAAAATATTAAATATTAATTTATATTTAATCTATATATATTTATAACAAAATTGTTATTAAATACAATCCAATTAATTTAAATTGGATTAAAATATAATGACAATTATTTGATGAAACATTTTTTTCTTCTTGATTTTCAGAATCTGAATATGTTTTAGTTTTTTCATTATTATTATTGACTTCTTTATTATCTGGTTCTGAATCATTTTTTTCTTCTTCTAGATTTTCTTTTTCAGTATTTTCTTCAATTTTTTTATCATCTTCTGATTCCTCTTCATTTGTTTCATCTTTAGATAATTTATCATTTTCTTCTGTTTTATTATCTTCAGTTTTATTATCTTCTGTTTTATTATCTTCTGTTTTATCATCATTTGTATCATCATTTTCTGTTTTATTTTCTTCTGTTTTATCATCATTTGTATCATCATTTTCTGTTTTATTTTCTTCTGATTTATTTTCTTCTGTTTTATCATCATTTGTATTATCATCATTTGTATTATCATTTCCTGTTTTATTTTCTTCTGTTTTATCATCATTTGTATTATCATTTTCTGTTTTTTCTTCATTATTAATATCATCCTTCATTTTATCATCATCTACTTTATCTTCTTCATTAGTATCTTGTTCTGTGTTTTCTTGGTCTTCATTTTTATTTTCACTTTCTTGAATAACACAAATTCCATCGACATCAACATAAACAGTATCTTCATTATTTAAAACATCACAACTTTCATAACAAACATTATTAAACATAACATAATCACATAAACTAACACATTGATTAGTATTAACATCATAATAAGGTTTATTTTCATTAATATCTTTACATAATTTACAATTTCCATCAACTTTAATATTATAATCTTCACAAATAACATCGACAATTTCAACAAATTCAATTTTATGTATTATATTACCATATTTAACCCCACTTCCACTAAATCTAACATTTAATGCAGAATAAATAGAACTAGCATATATATGAGATATAGGTAAATTTCCTTCTACTATTCCCCAAGTTGCATCTAATCCAATCCATTTATTATTTATA